>DF359353.1:0-73743 GCA_000787875.1 Solanum virginianum
ACCACATTGAGTGAAGCTTCAAAGTTTTGCCGACTCCTCAGAGCATAAGTGTGATTTTGGACTCCGCTAGAGGTAGCTGCCCCTCTTACACCTCTACCATGACCCGTAGGTGCTTGTTGACCCTGACCTATTGGAGGAACTGATGATGATGATGCAACAGCTGATCTAGTTGATTGTGTTATATCACCCATATGTCTCCTCGGGTAATCTCTCATCATATACCCTGCACACCACACCAATAACAAGTGTCTATCACAAATGACATATACCTAAATGATTCCTTCCACCCTATTTACAAGGTTGCATAGGGGTCATTTGCTGGCTTGCTGAATATCCCGCTGTCCGGGCGCCTTGTGCTTCACTTCTTGGACCAAACTTATTTCTTCTAGACCCCTGAAGTTTTGATGGAGCACTAACTGCAAAGTAGAAGGATGGGGGAGTAGGCAGTCTATTAGAAAACTGAGGCCTAAGCTCACCTTGGGATGGTGTAAACTGCCCTGTAGACCTGGCCCTCTTTGACTGCACCCTTTCTAAATCGTGTCCTTCTCCTTTGCCTCTAATCCTCCAATTTATGTACAAAAGCTTGCATTCTCGCTATATCTATGTCTTTGTTCAAGGAAGCAATGGTACAGTCTCTGACCAGATACGTATCCAATCTATCCATATATCAATGAACTTTATCTGCCATAGTAGGAACTACATTAGGAGCATACCTAGCCAGGGAAATAAACTGAAGGTTGTGCTCCCTCACACTCATATTCCCTTGGTGGAGGTTCAAGAACAGATTTGCAGGGGCCTCTCAGTTCTCTAATGGCATGTAATGGTCAACAAATGCCTCTTTGAATGTTTTCCAAGTAATTAGAGGTCCATCTATATCTTTATATTGGTTCCAAGCTTCATACCACAATATAGCCACACCCTTCAACCTATATTCGCTAACTTAACAACTTCTGTACGACTCACATTCATAACATCTAAAGTATGTTGAATTTGATCAATAATGTCTTGGGGATCTTCATTAGGATCTAACCCATTGAATGATGAAGGGTTCAAATTAAGAAAATCACATATCCTCATGCCAGCTACCCTATTTGCACCACCTACACCTATAATGGGGCCTTCTTGTCTTCAACCTTGGCTAGCAAATATATGAGTCAATAGTTGGACTGCATTTCTTAGATCCTGTACAGTAGCATCGATAGGTGGTTCTGGGGGAATTTCACTACTTCTGGGTTCATCAGGAGCTGGAGGTGGAGATGTTTGTGATGGGGACTCAGCTTGAGCCTCATTTTGTTGTCTCACCTAACTGGCTATACCAAACACTACTTCTACTTCCTTCCCTTTACCGTTTTTCTTCCTGGTTTCTAGCATACTTAATGTACAAAACAGTTTAGTAGTTAGACATAATCCACCTATTACACTTGGATTTATGGCATGATCTAAGGAATAAAAAAAAGTAATAACTCTTAGATGCCACGTAGCCTTCTACTTATAAATGTGGTATATAACACATAAACAAAAAAGATTCTACGTAGATATGACTTTGTAGACTCCCTAGGATGACCAGCTCTGATACCACTTCTGTCACACCCAAAGTCCTGTTAAGGTAAACTGGCACCCATTACCGATAAGGGCCAGGAGAACCAACCTATATGTATGCACTTAATATATATATTATAAGGGATTTCTACATTCAACATGCCTTTAAGAAAGTAAATAGTAATAAAAAGCCCAAAGGAAATATATATGACTAGGTCATTGGGGCCACGTTGTTTAAAGTACGAGACATGTTCACACTTTAATTTACATAGTCTACAAAGCCTCTAGATAAGGAAAAGTATCTGATAAGGGTTGGGATAGGCCCCGCATTGACCAACTATATAACACAAAAATATAAGCTCTGGACACGCAAAGCTCCGAAGCAACCTCACAGCTGGATATCATGTACTCCTACTGGGGAGATCTACTAGCACCTACACGTGCAGCATGAAATGCAGGTCCCCATAAGGGATAAGGGACGTCAATATGAGATAATGTACTAAATATGTAAGGCAGGAAATAATGTACATGAAGTAATAACTCAAATGAAACTATGTACTAGTGTAGGATAAGAGACAACCTTTAGTTATACTGTGGGATCATGTACATTATATTCTTTTTATTACTTTACCTTTACTGTATAATCTGTGCACAACATGTTAGCATATGAATATATGAAAGAGTGGAGACACGGTTGACAGTTGTGTCGGAGTTGGTAAGTGCCTTTATGTTCCAAGGAAGGATTTAGATTTCATGCCATGTAATATGAAATCAAGTAGCCTTACATACCTCGTTGTAAGACCTTGCTATTACCTCGAGATAACATTCCCTTTCTCCAAATATTTATCTACAACATAGTAGGTGATAAAACTAGCATTAGCAGCCAATAGACACATCTTGGCAGCCCAATCTCATAAAAAAACAACATACGGGTAGCCACGGATACTTATAAACCCGAGCGTATTCTTTCAACCTTTCCGCCTCTAATCGTATTTTCTAATACATATTCTCATATACATATCATGTGCAGCCTGTTTTAGTGCAATGACAACCTTACAACAACCCACAAAGCACAACATATAACAATTCTATAGAACATACAAATGGGTGGCATAACGTTACATCACTTCGCTACATTTTGTCATTGACAATTCCAAACTTGTTCCAACTCTACGCAAACTGTCCTCAACACATCTATACATACAAACAGCCATAAAACAGTATTAGAACAGTACCAAAGTAGTCATGAAGGATGTGATGCAATAGCCTTCTATCCATCAGCCCACAAGTTCCAATCAAAATCACACTTAAGATGGCACAATAAAACTCGTTTTTAAATGAAACAAAATCAAGGTAGCAACCTTAGGTTAATATCTATAGATTAAACAATGTTAAGAACATCCACTTATCTTCATAATAAATCCCATAAACCATAGAGAAGTCACTAAAGAAAAGGCAAGTGTGCAGCAACTTTCTAAACAGATGCTGTCCAACCTTTATTCACAAGCATAACTAGCATATATTTCTTGTTTGGCAAGGCATAAGTATAACGAATACATTGATATTTCCACTTACCTTAACCTTCAAGGTTCAGGTTTCCTTCAAGAACCCTAGAGGGTTGTATTGGAAAAGTTACATCCTTAACTCGGACTTTATTCATAATTAGAATTAGTTAAATTTAATGTCGGGCCTTGTCTCCGTTTAGCTAGCAAGTTTAAGGTGACTCACCTGCTAGCTTCCTAAGTCCTACAAGCACCTCACTTCTCTCACTCCATTTACGCGCTAATTTGAAAAGCCATATCATATTTCATTTGCGTAGTACTAATATTATAAGATGTGGGGTGTTACAGCCTACCATCTCCTTGGCGAGGGGATTGATGTAAAAACCCCTCAACATAGTTCCACGAGCCTACAACCTCCCGAGCGAGGCAATTGAGGTACAAACACCTAACATAGTTGCACGGGCCTACTATCTCCTAAGAGAAACAATTGAGGTACAAACCCCACAACATGGTTGCATAGGCGTACTACCTCCCAGGCGAGGCAATTTAGGTAGTTACCCCCAAACATGGTAGTTCAGGCTGACTACCCCCTGAACGAGGAAATTGATCAACTTCAAACACTATAGATACCATTCATGAAATCAACATATGTATAGATCCCTTTCATCATCATAAAGTCACTTAATTCTTATACTATGCATTAGGCCTTCAACAACTCAAAAAGCATTAACAGGACATTTTATCAAACACTTGGTGGGTGTGTAATGCTAGTATAAAACTGTGCAATTCAAGAGTGAAATCATGTTAGAAAATTTGATGTAAAACCACCCACAAACACTTGGTAGTACCCTTAAGCAATATACATTAAATCTATTCATTAAGCCACAAGATAGATGAAAGATTCATAGCTCAAAACATGCTTAAACAGTCACACTTTTATGAAACCCTAACATAGTTCATAGTCAAATTCTTATTAAGTTAGATGAATAAGTAAACAAACTTAGAAACATGAGTTTTATGTAAAAAGGAACCTTGGGAACTATGGGTGAAAGGACCAAGTTCTTTAAACCCACATACCATAGCTTTTGAGAATTCCTTGATGAAGATTGGAAATGGAGACTTTAAGCATGAGTGAAATCCTTAAGATTCGAAATGAGTTTTGACACTTGAATTTTTGGTGAAATATTTGTCTAAGAATTTGAGAGTGTATTGCAGAAAGTCTTGCATGATATGAAGGTGAAATATGGCTATGTATAGGTATTTTTACGCATGGGAAGACTTAGGCCCAAGACCCAAAAGCCTTTGACCTTGTAACAAAAATAGTTCTAAAATCGGGGTTAGAACTATTCCCAACTAAATTTTTCCCCTTGATCAAAAATATGCAGTTGAATCTTTGATATCACGCACGAAATTTTGAGATATATGAAAATTATGATTTCGGGTACTTCTGAGGCACATTTTTGGGCACTTTTTAGCATCGTTCCAAAATGAGAGGCTATGAGGCGTTTTGGAATGTTTCACTTATTCATGATCTATATCGTCATTTAGATGTATGGGAAAATATTTATTGACTCTTTTGGCAACAATGGACTAACCAATTGCGGTAGACACTTCATAAGATTCACACAACAATTTAGGACTAACATGAAGCTTTTTGGCAATAAAAGAAGTAATAAAAGAAAGAGTAGCACCCGTGTCTATCAATGTATCCACATTAAAATTGAAAACCATTAACATACCAGTGATGACATCGAGCAGCTCATTCACCCCTTATCTCCCTTGAAAAGAAAAGAATTTATTTTGTCTTGGTGCACCCCCTTATTGATATCCTCTTCCCCTTTAACCTGCATTTGAACCTTGGCCTTGTAGACGACCATCTCTACCTTTATATTCAGCATGACGACAATCAATAACTTTGTGACCCATCTCACCACAACCAAAGCAAGCATTAGAATTCCTCAAACATGGAGCATTATGATTCTTTTCACACCTTGGACATCTAGGCTTTATCATTCCTCTATTACTACCTTGGAATCTTAGATTATCATTAGAAAATCTCTTATTAGGAGCATTGGAAGACCCTTGGCCTTGGAACTGTGGCCTTGAGGAAACTGGTCACCCTTAGAACCTTGGAAACCACCTTCAAAACGAGCCCTCTTGGACTCACCACTTCTTCTTTTTCTAAGTTTTTCCCCTCTAGTTGTTCGGCATATGTCATAAGGTGGGACAAATCCATATCACTTACTAGCATGGCAGTACGACACTCCTTATTAACCAAGTCAGACACTCCCAACGTCATGAGGGAGAAATCCATATCACTTACTAGCATGATGATACGACACTCCTCATTAACCATGTCAAACACTCGCGACACAAATTTGTTCATCCTTGAGTTAGGCTCAACAACCAATTGTGGAGCATACTTGGAGATTTGGTTGAACTTGAGGGCATACTCCCTCACACTCATGGAACCTTACCTAAGGTTCATAAACTCAATCATCTTAGCCTCCCTTAGCTCAATAGGAAAGAACCAGTTGAGAAATGCGACCTTGAACTCTTCCTAATGGATTGCATCATCATTTCCCATCTCCCACGTTTGTTATGTAAACCAAATTTGAGTCACCCTTTTGAGTTGGTAGGCCACCAATTCCGCCTTTTACCCCGAATTGACCCCCATGATTTATAACACCTCGTACACCTTATCTATGAACTTTTGGGGATCCTCATCCATCTTGGATCTATTGAACTCTGGTGGGTTCATTCTAGTGAAATCCCTCACCCTTGAAGCCAGAACCACCTCCTAAACTCCTATTCATAGTTGTGGGGGTGCTTCAAAACCATGAATAAGACTCTAATTGACGCGGTGTGTTGGAATTTGAGGACTATAAATGACCTAGTGCTCTGATACAAGTTTGTCATGACCCAAGCCCAGGGCCTAGATGTGACATGAAGAGTGGGAACCCGAAAGAATCCAAACAAGCTTCTTAGCATATCAATCACACATCTTTGGTCGCAGAAGCAAAGTAAACAATAACAAGAGGTATAAAACAAGGAAGGCGACTAAAGGAAATCTTGATAATCATAAAAGCATAAAGAGTCAAGCTTATGGCATAAAGGCATCATAATATTCCAATAATACCTCTAACATAGAATGGAGCGGGGGCCAAGGCACTTTCTGGGCTCACCTGCATAATAACAAGTGTTCAACAAAAGAAGTCTCAATATAGCAAGAGTAGTAAAGATAGTGTCCCCGAACTTGAGGACTCACGAATGCTTGCTTTAATGCATCGTACTAGCCACGAGGAGGATGATGAAGTGGGCCTCCAATTCCTACATGGTAATATCATATAGGCATAGGTATGTATTAGCACGTTTTAATGTACTAAGTATGTAGGATGCAATGCAACAAAAGATAAGCCAATATAGTCAAATTGCATAGTAATAAGCAATAGATAAGTGAGATCACAATATGGAATGCATGGTTAATGTTTGAAGTATTGTAAATCATTGAACTTGCATAGAACATAATACATGGTGGAAGAGACCCTTGAAATGCCACAAAATACTCCCATGATGTGCTTCGAAAATGCAACATAATCGTAATTTCTTTATATCTCAAAATCTGTGCATGATATCAAAAATCCAAGTTCATATTCATGCTCAGGGGGAAAAATTGAGTGGAAAATGGGTATAACATCGATTTTGGAGGGCCCATAGGAAAAAAATGATTTTTGAAAATTTTCAATTCCTATGGCTATCCACGATGACTCTGCGACAAGTCTATCACGGAGCAGTGTTGTGACTTCTTTATTTTTCTTGTTTCAGCCTAAGACATCGAGGAGATAGCCTCATGCCCTCCTATGCATAAAAACACTTATGCTTAGCCATTTTCAACTCTATATCACTCAAGACACTCCCAAAACCCTCTCTAACACTCAACCAAATATTTCATCCAAATTCAAGTGTCTCAAGCTTAATTCTAAATCTCAAGAACTGGATCAAAGATTCAAGCCTCATTCTAGTTTAGCTCAAGGAAAACCGAAGTCTAAAGGTATGTGGGTTTTATCCATTGGGTCCTTTCACCCATGGAGTCCAACCTTCTTTTTAATGAAAATTGCATGTTTACAAGTTGTATTACTTCTGGGTATTACTTATTATAGATTACGATTATAAATTATGTTGGGGTTTTATGAAATGATGACCAAAAACACATGTCTGCCTATTTTAAGCTTATACTATGAGATGGTTTTTTTATTATGATTATGCATATTTTGAGCTATGAAACTATGGTCTATTATGAGATTTGATGATGGATTTTAAGGTATCTTACATGAGTGTTTTACTATGTGCTAGTGGGTTCATTTAGATTGTGTTTTCTCATATTATTTCACTCTTGAATTGCATGATTTTGAAAAAGCATTGTACACCTACCAAGTGTTTGATAAAATATCTTGACAAGGATTCTAAAGTTGTTGATGGTTTATTTCATGGTATATAAGTCTAGTGACTTTATGATGACTAAGAGATTGTATGTATGCATTGAATTCATGAAAAGTATCTATAGTTTTACAAGTTGACCACACCATATCAGGGGGGCAACATGCCCATACAACTGTCAAGACTTGGACCTAGGGCCTAGACGCGACCAGTGAATGGGGAACCCGAAGGGACCCCAAACAAGCCTCTTAGCATATCATTCAAACATCCTTGGTCATGGATATAAGATAAAATAGCATGGTAGACATAAACAATGGTAATTGGGACTAAGGGAGAGAGAGTTTGATACTTAAATGATATAGATGAGTCAAAGCTTAAGCATAATATATAACTTTTCCAACAACACCTCTAACATAGACTTAGCGAGGGACGAGATAAGCAACCAGGCTCATGTCATAGTTAAAGCATATAATCAAGAAAGAGACTCTTTAATATATAGCATAAGAACGTAGACGTTTTCCTTGGAATGGAGGACTCAACAACTAGCTTGAGAGAAAGCGTATTGGCCACGTTGAGGAGGAGGATGAACAAGTGGTACTCTGATTTCTACATGGTGACATCATGTAGGCATAGAGTAAATGTTAGTATATTTGAATGTACTAAGAATGTAGGATACAATGCAACAACAGATCAGCAACATAATTGAAATGCATAAGCATAGGCAATGAGTAGCATATAATTATATGATATGCATAGAAGATGCTTCAAGTAAATCATTCTTACATAGAACATAATACATGTAAAAGAAGAGACCATCATTATAGAATTCATAGTCTATTAAGGTACGAACCCCTCAATTGGTTGGTAGATCGTTGCACCCTACCACCCATGGTGATTAAGGTACCAATCTCTCAACCTGGTTATCAAGGTACATGATTGGTTGGTGGATTGTCTGAACCTACCACCCATGGTGATTGATGTACCAATTTTTCAACCCAGTTATCAAGGTACAAATCCCTCGATATGGTTATCAAGGTACAAACCCCTTGACATGGTTACACGGGGCTCACAACCCAAGAGTGAAGCATGGTCAATTTCGAACATGATATAGGAGAATATCATATACATACATTCCTTTCATCATCATAAAGTCATTTTCAAATCATAATATTGCGTTGGACCTTTAATTTCTTAAGAAATCATAAACGGGCATTTTATCAAACACTTGGTGGGTGTGTAGTGCTAGTATAAAACCATGAAAGTTAGGGGTAAAATCATGCAAGAAAATTCAATGTAAAACCATCCATCAATACTTGGTAACACCTTCAAGCAATATACATCAAAATCCTTTGTCAAATCCCACAATGGATCTTAGATTCATAGATCAAAACAAGCCAAAATAGTCATAATTTCATGAAACCCAGCATAGTTCATAGTCTAATTCATAATAAGTAAGACCTATAAGTAAATCAACTTGAAATCATGCATTTTAGGTAAAAAAAAGAAGCTTGGGCTTCATGGGTGAAAGGGACCCATGAATAAAACCCACATACCTTAGCTTTGGAGAGTTCTTTGAAGAAGATTTAAATGGAGACTTGAAGGTTAGATGAATTCCTTAAGTTTCGGATGAAATTTGGACACTTGAATTTTGAGAGAAATATTAGTTAATGGGTTTGAGAGAGTACTGGGGAATATCTTGGATGATATGAAGGTGAAATATAGCTAAGTATAGGTGTTTTAACGTATGGGAAGACTTAGTCCCAAGATCCAAAAGACTTGGACCGAACAAAATAAACTGGGCCAAAAATACACTGTTGCGTACCCTTGGCGCGTCGTGTTAGGGGCGCGATTCCTCACTGGAATTCGCTCACTTTGAATTTTTGGATTTTGATATGGTTTCTCTAAAATTAGGGTTAAACCCTTTCTCCACTCAATTTTTCTCCCTGAACAAGAATATGAAGTTGGATTTTTAAAATCAGGCATAAATTTTGAGATATATGGAAATTATAATTACGGGGACTTTCAAGGCACATTTTAGGGCACTTTTTGGGGTCGTTTGAATACCTCTCCCTTGGGAACATCATCCCCGAATGTGAATGAAACGCACATAGGAAGAGTAATTTTGAAGAAATCAGCCCCAATGACAATGCGCTTAATTACCATTTTCAAAATCCCAACACAAGTGTGAAACTCATCGTGAACTTGTCAACGTAAATATGTATGCATGTAATGACATTGGGGATGAAACATAAGACTTGGAATCATAAAAAGGACATGACATGCTATCATAAGCTTTAATAGAATGGACAAGATGCCAATATTGCTCCTCCATGACCGCTCCAGCTACTCGAGAGACACTTTAGACCTCACGATTCTTCCAAAGGGCCTTGATGAACATCACATTCTTATTAATCAACTTTTCCACCCTTCTATTCAATACCTCCAATGGGACCCTCTTGTAAGCCAACTTATCCTCCACAACACCCACAACCTCAAATAACTCTATAGTACTAAGTGACCAACACATCCCCTCAACCTAGAATCATGAAGAACCGGATGAACTGCACTCACATCCATGGGCAATGCTCATTCACATGCAACCTTACCAACCCACCTCAACATTCTATAAGAACCTACAAACCATATACTCAATTCCCTTTCTTGCTAAACCAGACCACACCCTATATGGGTGGATCTCTCAAGTGAACCCAATTATCAACACAAGCACATATAGCCTACCTTAGTATCTAATGACACTATCTCCACTTGGGAGAAGACCTCCACTTCACTGCCTTATACCAAAGAATTCATTTCTAACAAGGCTGTGTCAAGATCTTGCTTTTCCCTCACATTCCCAACAAAGAAATATCTAGAACCCTTAGCCACCACCATAACCAACCTCTCCCAACCTAACTCCCAATCTATCCAACTGATGAATCTCTTTAGCCACATCCTTGACACCATCACCTACATGATCTAGGCTATCTATAGACCTCCTACTCAAAGCATCGGTAACAATATTAGCCTCACTGGGATGATAATGCACACATATCACAACCCTTAAGGAGTTCTAACCACCTTCTTTGCCTCGAGTTAAGATCTTTTGAATGAGCACATATTGGAGACTCTCATGATTGGTAAACATATCAACATACACTCCATACCAACTATGACACCAAATTTTCAAAGAAAAAACCATGGCAGCCAACTCAAGGTCATAGACAGGATCATCCTTCTCATGCATCTTAAGTTGTCTAAAAGCATAGGCTACCACCTTCCTGTTTCGCATCAAAACACAACCCAAAACATCCCTTGAAGCATCATAATACAAATCATACCCTTCTAACCCTTCTGGGAAAGACAAAATAGGAGCGAACATAAGCTTATCTTTCAAAGTTTGGAAAATCTTTTCACACTCATCGGTACACTCAAATCTAGCCTTCTTTTAGGTCAACTTAATCATTGGAGAAGCAATAGAAAAGAGCCCATTCACAAATCTATGGTAGGAACCCACTAAGCCAAAGAGCTTCCACTGCCCGATGTAGCTAAAGGTCTAGGCCAATTCCTAACCACCTCCGTCTCCTTAGGATTCAACATGATACCATCCCCCAACAACACATGACTTAGGAAGGTAACCTCTTGCAAACAAACTCACATAACTCTTATTTGGTATACAACCTTTCTCCCCTAAACTTTGTTGTACTACCCTCAATTCACTCACATGCCCCTCCTTACTTTGGGAGACAAACTGACCTATTATCACCAAAACCACTATAAACGTAATAAGGTTGGGACTAAAGACCCTATTCATGAAACCTATAAACATGGTTGGTGCCTAAGTCAACCAAACAAATGGACCATGACTCACATGCTCATTCTTTGTCCAAAAGGACATCGACATCACCTACCTTCTCTTGGAGACAATGCCTGAACCGAAGGTCAACTATTGAGAAATGACTAGCCCCTTGAAGTTGGTCAAATAGATCATCATTCCTAGGTGGCGGGAACTTATCTTTTAAGGTGACCCTAATAAGTTATTGGCAATCAAAACACATTCTAAGGGAACCATCGTCCTTCTATACCAATGACGCCAGGAAGCTCACTAGGAAAGACATCATGAAACTCTTTATCCACCAAAACCAACTCTATAGGAAGGACCTTGGACTCAACATCCTAACCCTCGCAAGATGATATGGACTCCCCTTAGAAGACAACTCATGGGATTGAACACAAGAAATGAATCTACCTTTGACCACCACATCATGACTTTCTCACTCAAGAATAGGCCAATTAAGGGGTAGGAATCTAACTCTACGAGTCCTACGAATATAGGAGACATACATGCAACTAAGTCACCTCAAGTATGACATCAAAATCCACCATATTTAATTCAAAATAGTAACAAGACAAGGTCTATGCAGCATAACCATGTAACAATTCCTATGGGCCTTCATAGAAATAATAGACTCATCAACAGGGTATACACTTCATAAGGTTCACCTACAACCCTGGCCACACATAAAGCACACCAAAAATAAAGAATGATGAGAACATATGAGTCAAGGAAATTTTGACGTATCGGTAGCAACATCGTGCGTCACCTCCCCTCCTCGGCCTGCATGGGCACCTTAGCCTTGATGATCATCATTTTTACCCCCCCTAAATGGGCCCTTTTGGCCTTACCAGTCCTTCTCTTATCATATCAGGTCTTGGGGGCACTCATTTGTTGATTGAGTTGTATTATCATCGCTTTGGCCAATAGCTATAGAGCATTATGAACCTCCATATTCCATATAACATCATCCTGAGTAGCTTGAGACATATCCTGAAATGTAATTATTAGGGATTACCAATAGGCCCTAAGAGACGTAACTCTACCATATGACATAGATCATAAAGAGGTGAAACATTTCCTAGAATACCTCATAGCCTCCGACTCATAGTTATGGCATACTTCATAACCATGAATAGGACTCTAATCGATGCAGTGTGTTGGACGCCGAGGGTCTAACAATCTAGTGTTCTGATACTATCTTTGTCACAACTCGGACCTAGGGCCTAGAGGTGACTGGCGAATGGAGAACCCGAAGGGACCCTAAACATGCCTCTTAGCATATTATACACATATCCTTGGTCGTGGAAGCAAGATAAAACAAAAATGGAGACATAAACAAGGGAAATTGGACTAAGGGAGAGAGAGTTTAATACTTAAATGACATGGATGATTTAAAGCTCAAACATAACACATAACTTGTCCAATAACACCTCTAACATAGAACTTACCAGGGGCCGAGACAAGCAACCAGGCTCATCCCTATAGTCAAAGCATAAAAAAAAGAAAGAGAGTCTTTAATACATAGCATAAGAACATAGATATTATCCTCGGAATAGAGGACTAACCAACTAGCTTGAGAGAAAGAGTATTAGCCATGTGGAGAAGGAGGATGACCAAGCGTAGCTCTAGTTCCTACATGGTAATGTCATGTAGGCATAGAGTAAGCGTTACTACATTTGAATGTACTAAATACATAGGATGTAATGAAATAAGAAATAAGCAACATAATCAAAATGTATAAGCATAGGCAATAAGTAAGATAAAATAATATGGCATGCATGAAAGATGCTTGAAGTAAATCATGCTTACATATAATATTATACATGTACAAGAAGAGACCATCTTTATAGAATCTATAGTCTATTGAGGTACCAACCCATTCATTGGTTGGTGCATCATCGCATCCTACCACAAATGGTGATTGAGGTACCAACCTCTCAACCCGGTTATCAAGGTACAAACCCCTTGATTGGTTGGTGGATCATCTCACCCTACCACCCATGGTGATTGAGGTACCAACCTCTCAACCCGGTTATCAAGGTACAAACCCCTTGATTGGTTGGTGGATCATCTCACCCTACCACCCATGGTGATTGAGGTACCAGCCCCTCAACCCAATTATCAAGGTACAACCCCTCGATTTGGTTATCAAGGTACAACCCCTAGATATGGTTATCAAGGTACCAACCCTTCGACATAGTTACCTAGGCTCACAACCCCCCAAGTGGGGCATGGTCAATTTCCAACATGATATAGGAGAATATCATATAAATACATTCCTTTCATCATCATAAAGTCATTCAACTCATAAGATATGCATTAGGCCTTCAATTTCTCAAGAAATAATAAAACCCTTGGCAGGTGTGTAGTGCTAGTATAAAATAATGCAAAATAGGGATGAAATCATGTAAGAAAATTCAATGTAAAACCATTCATCAATACTTTGTGCCACCCTCATACAATATAGATCAAAACCCTTTGTCAAATCCCACAATGGATCTTAGATTCATAGCTTAAATCATGCTAAAAATGGTATAATTTCATGAAATCCCAACATAGTTCATAGTCTAACTCATAATAAGTAAGACCCATAAGTAAATAAACTTGAAATCATGCATTTTAGGTAAAAAGGAAGCTTGGGCTTCATGGGTGAAAGGAAGCCATGAATTAAACCCACATACCTTACCTTTGGAGAGTTCCTTGAAGAAGATTTGAATGGAGACTTGAAGATTGGATGAATTCCTTAAGTACTTCAAGAGATTCAGACACTTGAATTTTGAGAGAAATATTAGTCTAAGGGTTCGAGAGAGTATTGGGGAATGTCTGGGATGATACGAAGGTTAAATATTGCTAAGTATAGGTATTTTCATGTATGGGAAGATTTAGGTTCAAGACCCAAAAGCCGTAGACCAAACCAAATACATTGGGCCAAAAATACACTATGGCGTGCCCTTGGCGCATCGCGCTAGGAGCGCAATTCCTCATTGGAATTCGCTCACTTTGGGTTTTGAAATTTTCATATGATTGCTCTAAAACTCAAGTTAGACCCTTTCCTACCTTAATTTTCCACCCTAAACAAGAATATGAAGGCACATTTTTGAAATCACACATGAATTTTGAGATATATTGAAATTACGATTCCAGGCACTTTCAAGGCACACTTTCTGGCATTTTTTGGGGTCGTTTCAACTACCATGTTGAGGTGTATCTAACTTGACCACCTTATTGGGGTGAAATGCCTATACTACCATGTGGAGGTATAGATACCTTGACAACCTTGTCGAGGGGTGACATGCCCATACTGCCATGTTGAGGGATACATACCTTGACCACCTTGTCGGGGGGTGACATTCCTGTACTACCATGTTGAAGGGTAGATAACTTGACCACCTCACTGAGGGGTCGACATGCGATAGATTACAAGTAGTAGTTGCTTGGTCTATGATTATAGTCTCTTCCTACATATGTAATCTATATTTTAAAGTTATATGATTTCCAAGCATGTTTTACCACAAACATTGATCATGCATGCCATATTAATATTATATTTATCCATTGCTTATGAATATGCATTTTGACTATATTTGATTATGTCTTGTTGCATTTCATCCTACATAATTAGTATATTCAAACGCACTAATACATACTTTATGCCTAAATGATATTAACATGTAGGAACTAGAGCACCTCCCGATCATCCTCCACGTGGCTAGTTTGGTGCTTTGGAAGATAAGCTTTAGTGAGTCCTCAACTCTGGGGATGCTAGCTATGCTACTCTTACATTTGATATCTCTTTATGTTGTATACTTGATACTATGAGGGTGAGGGTGAGTCCTCAAGTCCAGGGACACTAGCTGTACTACTCTTACTATTTGATGTCCTTTTATGTTTAACATTCGATATAATGAAGGTGAGCTAAGAAAGTGTCTTGGCCCCTGCTCCAATATATGTTTTAGAGGTGTTGTTGGAATAATTGATGTACTTAGGCTTTGAGCTTTTATTCTTTTATGCTTTATAAATATCAAGACTTTCCTTATTCCCTTTTCTCTTAGTTATATCTCTTATTGTTGTTATTTTCCTTTATCAACAAATGATGTATGATTGATATGCTAAGAGGCTTATTGGGGTTCTTTCGAGTTCCCCATTTACTGTGTCATGTCTAGGCCCTAGGCTTGGGTCATGACAAATTTGGTATCAGAGCACTAGGTTTTTAATGGTCCTCAGAATCTAATATATGACATCGATTAGAGTCTTGTTCATGATTATATACTGCACCACAACTATGAGTGAGAGGCTACGAGGTATTTCAGGAAATGTCTTTCTCCTTTATGATCTATGTTATGTCATACAAGTTAAGGTATGGCTTTTTCCTCCAATGAATGTTCTTTTATATTCTAGATCACGCCTATTCCAAGAGGACCTGAGGAGTTACCGACCCTTCCCGCTCCTCAAGCTCCTCAACATGGGGGAATGGCATGTGCTGAGTTCCGAGATGCTATCACCATGTTGGCTCATACTATGACCAACCAAATCAACCAAGGGGCTCAAGCTCTTCATGCTCCTAATTTAGCCTCATGGGTGAGGGATTTTACTAGGATAAATCCACCAGAGTTCTATGGATCAAGGGTGGATGAGGATAGCCAAGAATTCATTGATGAGGTATATAAGGTGTTTTCTATTATGAGGGTTAATTCGGTGGAGAAAGTAGAGTTGGTGACCTTCTAACTCAATGGGTCACTCAAAGATGGTTCACTCAATAGAAGATGGAGAAGGGGAATGATAATGTTATCCTTTGGGAAGAGTTCAAAGCGGCATTTCTCAACTAGTTCTGCCCTATTGAGCTAAGAGAGGTGAAAATGAAGGCATTTATGAATCTAAACCAAGGGTCTATGAGTGTTAGGGAGTATGCCCTCAAGTTCAACCAACTCTCCAAGTATGCTCTACAATTGGTTGCCGAGCCGAGATCAAGGATAAATAAATTTATGTCGGGTATATCCGACTTGGTGAACAAGGTATTTTGTACCACCATGCAAATCGGAGATATAAATTTTTCCAGACTCATGACATATGCTAAACAACTAGAGGATGAGAAGTTTAGAAAGAGAAGAAATGGTGAGTCAAAGAAGGCTCATTTTGAAGGTGGACTCCAAAATTCCAAAGATGGCCGATTTTCTCAAGGCCATAAGTTAAAGGGACAAGCATCTTCCAATGCTCCTAATAGAAGATTTGCTAATGACAACCCAAGGTTCCAAGGTGGTAGTGGGGTTATGCCGAACCCTTTGTGCCAAAGATGTGGTAGAACCCATAACGGTACATGTTTGAAGGACTCCAATGCTTACTATGGTTGTACTGAAGTGGATCATAAGGTGATTTATAGTCCTCATACTAGGAGCAAAGGTAGAGATGGACATTAACAAGGCTAAGGAGCAAATCCAGGTCAAAAAGGGAGAGGAGGCCAATAAGAGGGTACTCCAAGGCAAAATAGGTTTTATACTCTTCAAGGGAGACAAGGCATAGATGAGATGGCTAATATCGTCACAAGTATGTTAAAGGTTTTTGATTTTGATGTGTATGCTTTGATAGTCCTGGGTGCCACTCTTTCTTTTATTACCCCTTTTGTTGACAAAAAGCTCTATATTAGCCTCGAATTGATATGTGAACTTTTGAAGTGTCTACCCCTGTTAGTGAGTCCATTGTTGCAAAAAGAGTATAGAAATTATCTGGTGTTCATTTTACATAAAATCTTACCTTGTGATTTTGCTGAATTAGATATGGTGGATTTTGATGTCATTCTTGGGATGGATTGGTTGCATGCATATTATGTTTCCATTGATTGTAGAAACCACAGGGTTAGATTTTGATGTCATTCTTGGGATGGATTGGTTGCATGCATATTATGTTTCTATTGATTGTAGAAACCACAGGGTTAGATTTAAATTCCCTAATAAACTATTCCTTGAGTGGGAAAGTTGTGATATGGTGGTCAAGGATAGATTCATTTATTGCCTTAAAGCCCAAAAGTTGATTTCTAAGGGTTGTCTCTATCATCTTGAGGGAGTTAGTGGTGTTGAGTCCAAAGTCCTTCCTATAGAGTCAGTTCCAGTGGTTAATGAGTTTCTGAATGTCTTTCCTAATGCGCTTCCCTATGTTCCTCATGAAAGGGAAATAGACTGTGGTATAGACCTCCTTCCCAACACTCAACCCATTTTTTCCCCTTTATCGTATGGCCCCAGCGGAGTTGAAGGACCAATTGAGGGATTTGTAGGATAAAGGTTTAATAAGGCCTAGTAAGTCACATTGGGGTGCACTGGCGTTGTTTGTGAAGACCAAGGATGGTTCTCTTAGAATGTGCATTGATTACCCGCAACTTAATAGAGTCACCATAAAGAATAAGTACCCACTATCGAGGATTAATGATCTTGTTGATCAACTTCAAGGGGCTTGTCAGTTCTCTAAAATTGATCACTGGTTTGGGTATCACCAAGTGAAAGTGAGGGAATGTAACATTCCCAAGATGACTTTCCAGACTAGATATAGGCACTTTGAGTTTATGGTTAGGTCCTTTGGGTTAACTAATGCACTGACTATATTTATGGATCTTATGAATAGAGTCTTTAAACCATAACTTGGCTAGTTTTTGGTAGTTTTATTGATGATATCTTGATTTATTCCAATAGTGAGGAAAAACATGTGAATCACTTGAGAGTGGTGTTGCAAATCTTGAGGGAGGAGAGGTTGTATGACAAATATGAGAAATGTGAGTTTTGGTTGAAAGAGGTTGCATTCTTGGGACATGTGATGTCGGGTGATGGTGTTAAGGTGGATCCTAAGAAGACGGAGGTGATTAAAAATTGGGTTATACCTTTGACTCCATCAAACATTAAAAGTTTCTTAGGTGGAGATTTTTTCCCAAGAGGTAGATGGTTCCCTTGAGGGGTACATACTATGACCACCTTATTGGCGGTGACATTCCTGTACTACCATGTTGAGCGGTAGATACCTTGACCACCTTGTCAGCGGCTTACATGCCTGTACTACCATATTGAGGGATAAATACCTTAACCACCTTGTCGGTGGGTAACATGCCCGTACTACTATGTTGAGGGGTAGATACCTTGACCACCTCACCGAGGGGATGATATGCCATGGATTCTAAGTAGTAACTTCTTGGTCTATGATTATGGTCTCTTCCAACACATGTAATCTATAATTACAAGTTCTATGATTTACAAGCATGTTTTACCACAAGAATTAATCATGCATTCCATATTGATATTATACTTATCCATTGCTTATGATTATGCATTTTGACTATATTAGCTTATGTCTTATTGCATTGCATCCTACAAACTTAGTACGATCAAATGTACAGACACATACTCTATGCCTACATGATGTTACTATGTAGGAATCAGAGAACCTCCCGATCATCCTCCACATGGCTAGTTTAGTGCTTTTGAAGGTAAGCTTTGGTGAGTCTTCAAGTATGAGGATACTAGCTATGCTACTCTTACTATTTGATGTCTCTTTATGTTGAATATTCAATACTATGAGAGTGAGCCCGAAAAATGTCTTGGCCCCAACTCTAATCTATGTTTAGAGGTGTTTTTGGAACAATTGATGTACTTATGCTTTGAGGTTTGACTCTTTTATGCTTTATAAATATCAAGACCTCCCTTAGTCCTTTTTCCCTTAGTTATATCTCTTGTTATTCTTATTTTGCTTCTGTGACCAAGGATGTGTGATTAATATGCTAAGAGGCTTATTTGGGGTCATTCAAGTCTCTTATTTGCCATGTCATTTCTAGGCCCTAGGCTTGGGTCGTGACAACCCTAATCGACAAAATTAAAACCAAGCAAGCTACAACATGGAATCCCAATGATTACTCCTTATCGGTAAAGAGGTGGTCTATTTGCCAAGGTAAACCATATCTCACCTTAAGGGAGCCCATCCAATTTCGAAGAAGTAATGCCCTATAGGGGAACCAATCCTACTTCAGGGTGGATTTCATAATAAAGTGCATTAAATGTATCCAATAGTATAGAAAGTGTAAATCATAATACTATGTTGGCACATAGAGGAAAGAAGTATGCACCCTAGAAGATAGTCCAGGTCAACATCCAATCCACGGAATACTTGTAGTAATCATACTTTAATAACTTGTAAGAAAATTAGAAACACGACATGACTATCTCTTAGACATACTTGACCTCTAATGGTGAGCCTAACTTGAAACATGAGAGTAGATCATAATCATACATAATCACTTACTTTAACATGAATGGGTAACAAGAGGTAAAAATCTTGAAATAGGGCTTAACTTGATACTTGTAACTTCATAGATACTTTTCATGAATTCAATACATACTTGAAAGCCCTTAATCATCATATAGTCACTTGACTTGTAAATCATGAAATAGATCATCAATAACTTGAAAATTCTTGACTTGACATTTTCTCAACCACTTGGTGAGTTCATGATACTTATTCAAAATTATGCAATTCAAGAGTGAAATCATGTGAGAAAACTCAATGCAAATCAACCCACCAACATATTATAAAACCCTCATGTTGGGTACCTTGAAATCCATCATCAAATCTCATAATAGATCATACTTTCATAGGTCAAAGCATGCATAGTCTCAATAGACAAAATCCATTCGTAGTACAAGCTTAAAATATATAGTCATGCATAATCAATCAATATTTGATAAAACCCCCCAAAATAATTTACACTCATAATCCATAATAAAAGATACCCATAGATGATACAAATTGAAAATATGCAATTTTCATAAAAAGGAAGATTGGGTTCCACGAGTTAAAGGACCTAATGGATGAAACTACATACATCAAACTAGGGTTTTCTTCAGATAAGCTTGAAGAGAACATGGATCTTGAAGAGAATTTGGAGCTTGAAGAGAATCCTTAAGTTCCAAAGTTAGACTTGAAATTTTAATAAAATATTTGGTTAAGTCTTGGAGAGGTTTTTGAGAGGGTCTTGAGTGATATAGAGTTTAAAAATGGCTAAGTATAGGTGTTATCACGCATAAGTGGGTATGGGGCTATAACCCCAATGCCCTTGGCCTACAGAGGAAATTAAGAAAAAATTAACAAGGGTATATGTTTGGTCCGTGATGTGGACCTAATGCAAAGGCAAACTTAACACTAATCTGCACCCAATCCACATTGCGGCCTAATCGCGGATATACATTGGATTAGAAAAATTAGTAAAAATTAGTTTTTGCGATGGATCCTCTAAAATCGGTGTTACACCCATTTTTTACTCAATTTTTCTCCTTGGGCAAGAATATGAAGTCAAATTTTTGAGATTTTGAGATATATGGAAATTATGATTATGGGCGTTTTTGAAGCATATTTTTAGGGCTTTTCATTTGGTAGGCACCAAAGATTTTTCAAAGGTGGCGGTGTTGGGTGTAAGATGAGAGATTGCGTGGTGGCCTCAAGGGAAGGGAGAAAAAGGGCTCAATTTGAAAGTACGCTTCCATATGCTATGCTCGATGGCAAGGGTGGGACGACCCATCCTAAGTGCCAGAGAGCTGGTAGAAACCATGGTGGCCAATATTTGAGAAACTGTAATTCTTTCTATGGTTGTGGTGAAGTGGGTCACTAGGCTGTTAGTTACCAATGTGCTCAAACAAAGGGCAAAGGTGTCTATGTTAAAGCATCTACTACATGCAACAAGTGTGGGAGGTACTATCTGGGAGATTGTTTGGCCGATTCAAGTGCATGTTCCAACTGTGGCACAAAGGATCACAAGTTGAGATATTATCCATGAGCTGCAAGAAATTTTTGGGATGACCATCGACGATCTCAACCATACCCCTCTAGTGGTCACTAGACATGGCTTGGTGCTTCACCAGTATGTTAAAGGTTTTTTATTATGTTGTGTATGCATTGATAGATCTAGGTGCCACTCTTTCTTTCATTACTCCTTTTGTTGCCAAAAAGCTTCGTATGAATCTCGAATTGTCAAGTGAACCTTATAAAGTGTCTACCGTCGTTAGTAGATGATTATTTCTGAAAGAGTCTATAGAAATTATTCATTGTTCATATTGAATAAACTTTTGCCTTGTGATTTTGTTAAATTAGATACGGTGGATTTTGATATCATTCTTGGGATGGATTGGCTACATGCATATTATACTTCCATTTATTGTAAATCCGGTAAGGTTAAATTCCAATTCCCTAATGAGCCCATCCTTGAGTTGGAAATTCATGATGTGGTGGTTAAGGATAGATCCATTTCTTGTATTAAAGACCAAAAGTTGATTCCTAAGGGTTACATTTATCATCTTGTGAGGGTTAGAGATGTTGAGTCCAAAGACCTTCCCATTGAGTCGCTTCCGGTGGTCAATGAGTTTATTGATGTCTTTCCCTATGAGCTTCCCAGTGTTCCTCTCAAAAGGGAATTAGACTTTTATATAGACCTCCTTCCCGATACATAACCTATTTCCTTCCCTCTTATCATATGGCCATAGCGAAATTGAAGGAGTTGAAGGATCAATTGAGGGATTTGTTGGAGAAAGGTTTTATAAGGCCTAGCAAGTTAACTTGGGGTACACCGGTGTTGTTTTTAAAAAAAAGGATGGTTCCCTTAGAATGTACGTTGATTACCGACAACTTAATAGGGTTACCATAAAGAAAAAGTACCCTCTACCAAGGATTAATGACCTTTTTGATCAACTACCAAGTCACTTTTCCAAGATTGATCTTCAGTACGAATACTATCAAGTGAAGGTGGGGGAGTGTGATATTCCCAAAATGGCTTTTTAGACTAGGTATTGGCACTTTGAATTTGTGGTAATGTGTTTTCGCTTGACTAATCCACTGGCTATATTTATGGATCTCATGAATAGGGTCTTTAAACCCTACCTTGATTATTTGTGGTGGTCTTTATTGATGATATATTGATTTATTCTCGGAGTGAGAAAGAGCATAAGAATCACTTGAGGCTGATGTTGCAAATCTTGAGGGATAAGAGGTTGTTTGTTAAATATGAAAAGTATGAATTTCGGTTAAACGAGGTTGTATTTCTAGGGCATAAGGTGTCGGGTGATGCCATTAAGGTGGATCCTAAGAAGACGAAGGTGATAAGAAATTGGCCTAGACCCTTGACTCCGTCGAAAATTAGGAGTTTCTTAGGTTTGGTAGGTTACTACTGGAGGTTTGTGAATTGGTTCTCTTCTATTGTTTCACCTACGAAAATTTTGATCCAAAAATAGGCAAAATTTCTATGGACCGAAGAATGTGAAATGAGTTTTCAAACATTGAAAGATAAGCTTGTCTCCTCTCTTACCGTGGCTCTACCGAAAGGGTTGGAAGGGTTTGTAGTTTATTATGATGCCTCAAGAATTAATTTGGAGTGTGTTTTGATATAATGATAGGATGATAGCATATGCCTCTAGGCAACTTAAGATGCATAAGAGAAATTATCCCACCCATGATCTTGAATTGGCGACCATGGTGCTTGCTTTGAAAATTTTACGTCACTATTTGTATGGAGTTCATATTAATATGTTTACTAACCACAAGAGTCTCTAATATGTGTTTAGACAAAAAGATGTTAACTTGAGACAAAGAAGGTGGTTAGAGCTCCTTAACGATCATGACATGAGTGTAGATTATCACCCGGGCAAAGCTAATATTGTGGCTGATGCTCTAAGTAGAATGTCCATGGATAGTCTAGATCATATTGATGATGGTTACAAAGAGGTGGCTAGAGAAGCTCACCGCCTGGCTAGGTTGGGGGTTCGGTAGGATGAAGTTGAGAATGGTGGTGTGGTGGTTATTAATGGTTCTAAATCTTCTTTGATTGAGGAAATCATGACAAAAAAAGATCTTGGTAGATTTGAAGGTCTTGGTGAAGGATGTTAAAGTGGGGGATTTTCTACCAAGGGGGAGATGGTGCCTTAAGGTACCAAGGTAAGTTGTGTGTGCCTACTGTTGATGACTTAAGGGAGTTCATTTTGAAGGAGGCTTATAATTCATCCTATTCTGTCCACCTCGGTTCCACAAAGATGTATAGAGACTTCAGGGAGGTGTATTAGTGGGGTAGTTTGAAGAGGGATATTACCAAGTTCGTATCCAGATATCACACTTGCCAACAAGTGAAAGCCAAACATCAAAGGCCAGGTGGCCTAGCTTAAGACATAGAAATTCGTACTTGGAAGTGGGAAGAGGTCCATATGGATTTTGTGTTTGGGTTTCCTAAGACTAGGAGACATATTCACCTTATTGGCTAGTTGTGGATAGAATGACAAAATCGGCTCACTTCCTACTGGTCAAAACCACTTATGGTGCCAAAGATTATGCCAAGTTGTATATTTATGAATTGGTTAGATTATGTGTGGTACCCTTGTTTATCATTTTGGATTGTGGTGGTCAGTTCACTTCTAAGTTTTTGGAGGTCCTTCTTGAGAGGTCTTGGTACCAAGGTCAAGCTTAGCATGGCTTTTCATCCTCAAACAGATGGTCAAGCAGAAAGGACTAGAAAAACTCTTGAGGATATACTTAGAGCTTGTGTTTTAGAGTTTAAGGGTAGTTGGTATGAATATCTTCCATTCATTTCGTTTTCTTACAATAGTATATAACACTCAAGCATTGGCATGTCTCCCTTTGATGCTTTATATGGTACGCATTGTAGATCCCCAGTTGGGTGGTTTGATGTAGGGGAGATGGCTTTGTTAGACCGCGATGTGGTAATGGAAGCCTTGGAGAAGGTGAGGTTATTTAGGAAGGGCTTGGCAGCCCAAAGTAGACAATAAACCTACTCTTATATGAGGAGAAGAGATCTTGAGTTTGACGTTGGTGATTAGATTTATTTGAAAGTCTCACCTATGAAAGCTATGGTCCGATTTGGTAATAAAGGGAAATTGTGCCCAAGGCTTGTGGGTTCATATAGAATTTTTAAGGAGGGTTGGTAAAGTTGCATAAGAGTTAGAGTTGCCTATGGAGATGACTATGGTTCATCCGGTCATCCATGTGTCTATGTTGGGAAAGTGCATGGGTAACGTAAGTGCTATAGTGCCCTTAGAGGTTGTGGGTGTTGTAGAAGATAATTTGACCTATGAGGAGCTCTTGGTGGAGATTTTGGATAGACAAGTGAAGAGGTTGAGAAACAAAGATGTAGCATCCGTCAAGGTCCCTTGGAGGAATCAACAAGTTGAAAGTGCGACATAGGAAGCCTGGGCAGAAATAAAAAATTAAAGCGATACCCATACCTCATCCACTCTACTCAAGCCAAAGGTATTAACTTAAGTACCATCTATGATTTCAAGTCTTAAGTTTCAGCCCTTATGTCTCTTCATGCATTCATGTTTATGGTAACACATTCATGGTGATTTTTGACATTCATGTTGAGATTTTTGAAAATAATGTTTGAGTGCATTTGTTGCATTCATGTTAAGCTAAAATCTTCATAATTACTTCTCTTACTCATGTTTCTTTGACATTCATGGATGAATGTTTCCAAGGGGGAGATATTAGCATGCCTCTCATGTACATCAGAATGCCCCATAATCATAATTTTTATATATCTCAAAATCGATGCGTAAATTCAACAATCCGACTTCATGTTCTTGATTTGGGGGCAAAATTAAGTAGGGAGATAGGTATAACCGGGGTTTTAGAAGACCCGTAGCATAAAATAATTTTTGCTAATTTAACAATTTCGAGTGGCTGTCCGTGCCCAGGGCACTACGTGCCTCAGGCGCGCCACCGTGCTATTTGAAGTTCGTGTTTGGTCTGCGTCGTGCCTACGGCCCGGACCAGTGTAATGTTTTCCTTGATTTTCTTATTTTGCCCAAGGGCATTGGGGTAATAGCCCCATGCAAACTTAAACATCAACTCTCCCATACTTATCCATATTTCAACTCTATAACTCACTAAAACCCTTTCTAATACCTCTCTAAGACTCTATCAATTCTCTCATTTAAATTTAAAGATTTCAAGCTCAATTTTGGAACTCAAGGACTCATTTCAAGATCTAACTCTAATTCAAGTTCACCTCAAAGAATTAAAGGTTTATGGTATGTGGGTCTTCATCGATGTGTCTATTCACCCATGGTGCCCAACCTTCCATTTTCATGAAAATTGCATATTTCAAGTTGTAGTACCTATGAGTATCTCTTATTATGAATTATGAACATAAATCATATTGGGGTTTTAACAAGTGTTGATTGATTATGCATGAATGTCTACTTCAAGCTTATTCTATGAATTGATTTTATCTATTGAGATTATGCGTGTTTTGAGTTATGAAACTATAAATTATTATGTTTTTGTGATGAATTTCAAGGTAGCTTACATGAGGATTTTACTACTATATTAGTGGGTTTAATTGCATTGAGTTTACTCATCTTATTTCACTTTTGAATTAACCCACCATGTGTTTGATAAAATGACATGACAAGTATTGTCAAGTTATTGATGATTTATTACATGATTTACAAGTCAAGTGACTTCATGATGATTAAGAGCTTTTGGGAATGTATTAAATTCGTGAAAAGTATTTATGATTTTATGAGTATCATGTTAAGCCCTATTTCAATATTTCTACCTCTTATGTGTCGTTCATGTTAAAGCAAGGGTTCATGCATGATTATTATCCACTCTCATATTCAAGTTAGGCTTACTATTAGATGTCAAGCATGTTTAAGAGCTACTCATGTCATGTTTCATGTTTCTTACAAGTTATTAAACGTATGAACATTTCAAGTATTCTGTGGGACTAGACTTAGCACTGATGGATTGGATGTCAGTGTGGACTATCTTCAAGGGTCTATACTTCGTTTCTTATACTATCTGCCACCATAGGATTATATATTACCCTTGTTATACTAGTGGATCCATCTAGTGAACTTTATCAAGAAATCTTTTCTGAAATAGGTAATGTTCTAATAAGGAGGGTTTCTTCATATGAAATGGGTCATGTTCCCGAGGTGATGTATGGTTTACCTTGGCAAGTAAACTACCTCTTTACCGATGAGAGGTATTCATTAGGATTTTAAGTTATAGCTTGTTTGGTGTTACTCATGTTGGTTAAAGTCTCTTCCCACATACGTATGGTATATTATGCAAGTTGAATGATTTACTAACATGTTTTATTACAAGCATTGATTATATATGTCATATTGATATTATATATATTTCTTATATATGTGCATTTCGAATATCATGACCTATATCCTTGTTGCATTACATCCTGCATTCTTAGTACATTCAAACGTACTAACACATACTATATGCCTACATGATATTACCATGTAGGGACCGAAGTTCCTCTAATCATCCTCCATGTGGCTAGTTCGGTACTTCAGGCAAAAGCATTGGTGAGTCCTTAAGTCCAAGGATAATATCTAAGTTACTCTTGCTATGTTGAGATTATGTTGAATACTTATTATTATAAAGGTAAGCCCGGGAAGTGTCTTGGCCCCCACTCCATTCTAATTTAGAGGTGTTGTCGAATACTATGTTATGTTTATGCTATGAGCAGGACTCTTTTATGCTTTTATGAATAACGAGACTTCCCTTAGTCCCGCTTCCTTTTTTAGTTATATCTTGTGATGCTTATTTTTGCTTCCACGACCAAGGATGTGTGATTGATATGCTAAGAAGCTTGTTTGCGGTCCCTTCGGGTTCCCCATTCATCGTGTCACATTCAATCCCTAGGCTTGGGTCGTGGCACTCTCAGGCTCCCATTCACCGTGTCACTTTTAGGCGCTAGGTCTGGGTCATGATAAACTTTGTATCAGAGCACTAGATTTGTAAAAGATCCTCAAAGTCCAACATGCCACGTCGAGCAAATTCCTCTTCATGGGTGTGAAGTGCAACATGCCTATGAGTGGGAGGATATAATAGCGTTCTTAGAATTATCTCACTTCAACAAGTTTTATGTCATGCTTTGAACCATATGTGTGGTTTCTTTATCCTGATGATGTCCTTTCTACATTACAGAACATGCTTCCACGAAGAGCTCCCCTACCAAGACTGGCCCAGCTTGTAAGGACCAAGTTTCCTAAAGGCCTATTGATGAGCTTATCTCTAATGGTGTATTGCATATGACCTTTGCTATGCTTGCCTAGGTGGTGACCACTCAGACCAGGCAGGCTAATCCCATTCAAGATCCCACTCCAACTTCTAGCATGAGAAATTTCACCCAGATGAATCATCCGGGTTTCTATGGGTCGAAGGCAGATGAGAATGCTTAAGATTTCATTGATGAGCTTAATAAGGTATTGAATATTATTGGAGTGACTTTTGAAGAGAACACTGAGTTGGCTACTTTCAATAGAAGGATGTGGCTCAAGTTTGGTACACTCAATGGTTGATAGAGAGAGTTTGCGGTAATGTTGCTAATTGGAAAGAGTTCAAGTTTGTATTTCTGGATCATTTCTTACTACTTGAACTTAGGGAAGCCAAGATGATAGATTTTATCAACCTTAAAGTACGTGGTATGAGTGTAAGGGACTATGCCCTCAAGTTCACCAAGCTTTCTATGTATGCTCCTATGCTTATGGCTGACCCCTGTACAATAAAACACAAGATCATTTCTGGTATCTCTAACTCATTTGTCAAAGAATGTTGTATGACTATGCTCATTAGGGATATCAACATCTCCAGGCTCATGGTAAATGCTAATCAGATTGAAGGAGAAAAGCTTAAGGAGAAGCGGTTACATAATCCTAAGAGGGCCTGTTATGATTGTGGATTCTCCAACTCCAAAGGTGGTGGTTATTGTCACTTCCAAAATGGCCAAGGTTCTAATTCTTAGGTTGCTAATGCTAGGGTTCCTCCTTTTAAGGCATCGATTGGTGGTGGGCCATTGTTTTCTCAGTGTGACAACTGTGGAAGGAATCACCGGGTGCTTGTTTGAGAAAGTTGGTTGCATACTTTTGTTATGGTGACAAGAACCACAAGGTTGCACATTATCCTAATAATTCTCACAGAGGTCAAGGTCAAGTGGCTCAAGGTGGTCAAGGCTAATAAAGACCTCCACAAGGTGTTGCTCCAAGGAACAAGAGGTTATGATTTTGATGCTTACAAAGAATTGGATTAAACCATTGACTCCTTCGTACATTCAGAGTTTTCTTGGGTTGGATGGTTATTGTAGAAGGTTCATTGATGGTATCTCATCTATTGCATCTCCATTGACCAAGTTGACTCAAAATAAGTCTATGTTTGTATGGTCAGATGAATGTGAGAAGAGTTTTCACACTTTGAAAGATTGGCTTACATCGACACGTATTTTGACTCTACCAAATGGCTTAGATCGGTTTATGGTGTTTTGTGATGCTTCTTGGATTGGGCTGGGTTATGTACTTATGCAACATGGTAAGGTGATAGCTTATGCACAAAGGCAATTAAAGTTGCATGAGCATAATTACCCGACTCATGACCTTAAGTTAGCAGCGGTGGTGTTTGCTTTGAAGATTTAGAGGTACTATTTGTATGGGGTGCATGTTGTTGTCTCACTGATCACATGATTTTGCAATATGTGTTCACTAAAAGGGATCGTACCTTAAGGCAAAAGAGATGGTTAGCTCCTTCAAAACTATGCCATGAGTGTACAATATCATCTCGACAAGGCAAATGTATAGCCAATGCTCATAGTAGGCTGTCTATGGGAAGTGTGGCTCATGTTGATGAAGGGAAGAAAGAGTTGGCAAGAGATGTTCACTGTTTAGTTATATTGGGTGTTAGTTTAGCCAACTCTAATAATGGTGGTATTCATGTTAGGAATAGGGCCGAATCTTGGATGGTTGTTGATGTTAAGGCTAAGCAAGATTTAGATCCATCTTTGGTTGAGTTGAAGAAATTGGTTGCCAAGAAGAAGATAGAGTTATTCTCCCAAGGGGGAGATGGTGTGCTTTGGTATTAAGATCAGTTATGTGTTGTGAATGTTAATGATCTTAGGAGGGTGATTATTAGTGAGGCCCATATCTCTTACTACTTTATTCACTCGGGATCTACTAAGATATATCGAGATTTGAGGGAAGTGCATTGATGGCATGGTATGAAGAAAGACATAGCCAAGTTCGTATTGGAATGCCCTAATTGTTTTACAAGTGAAAGTAGAGCACCAAAGGCCCCGGGGATTGGTCTAATATATTGAAACTCCTACTTGGAAGTGGGAAGATGTGAACATGGATTTTTTAGTTGGTTTGCCTCAGACCCGAAGGCAATTTGACTCCATTTAGGTTATCGTTCATCGGATGACTAAGTCACCTCATTTCCTAGCAGTCAAGACTACCTTTAGTGCTGAAGATTATGCAATTTTGTACATCCAAGATTTAGTAAGGTTGTATAGTATGCCTAGGTCTATCACATCGGATCATTGTACCCACTTTATTTTAATAAGGTATTGAATATTATTGGAGTGACTTTTGAAGAGAACACTGAGTTGGCTACTTTCAATAGAAGGATGTGGCTCAAGTTTGGTACACTCAATGGTAACTTAGTAATAATATGAAGTTAAACACCACTTTTCATCCTCAAACCGATGGACAAGCCAAGAGGGTAATTCATACTTTGGAGGATATGTTGAGCTCTTGTGTGTTAGAGTTCAAAGGTAATTGGGATGATCATCTTCCACTTATTGAATTTGCTTATAATAATATCTTTCATGCAAGCATTGGCATGACACCATTTAAGGCTTTGTATGGTAGGAGGTGTAGATCTCTAATAGGTGGTTTGAGTTGGGAGGAATAGCTTTGATTGGCCTGGATTTGGTGTTGGAGGTTATGGAGAAGATGAAGTTGATTAAGGAAAGGTTGAAGATGGCCTAAAGTCACAAAAAGTCCTATTTAGATGTTAGAAAAAGGGATCTTGAGTTTCATATTGGTGATTAGGTGTGTGAAGGTCTCACCTATGACTATGATGTGTTTTGGGAAGAAGGCCAAGTTAAGCCCCCAGTATGTAGGTCCTTATATGATTGTTAAGCAAATTGGGAAGGTGGCTTACAAGTTGGATTTGCCTCCAGATTTGAGTTCAATTCACCCGGCATTCCATGTGTCTATGTTGACAAAGTTGGTTTGTGATCCTGGTAGTATTGTGCCTTTGTAAGGTGTGGAGGAACTTATCTTATGAGGAAGTTTCGTTGGAGATTTAGGATAGGCATGTAAAGTGGCTTCGTAATATGGATGTAGCTTCGGTTAAGGTGCTTTAAAGGAATGAACATGTGGAGAGTACAACCTGGGAAGCGGAATTGGACATGATGAAATGATATCCCAATCTTTTCCAATCTACTCAAGTCTAAGGTATTAGGTTCTTTCTTTTACAAGTGGTCCTAATTCTTTCACTCTTGAGTTTCACGAGATGACACACATATATGTGCACGAAAATGCTTTTTGTAAGGTTTTGAATGATTTTAATACATTTTTGTGTAGGTTTTAATGACTTTATGATTTTCAAATAGTGAAATATGTATTGTATCTTATGTTCTGATGTTGCATGTTCTAAGTCAAACCTTTGAATCCTTGTTCTAGCACATTCAAGGATAAATGTTCCCAAGGGGCAGATGATGTAAGGACCTGGACATTGTACATCCTTGATAGAACTTGAAAATTTTAGACCAAGGTGATGCTCCATGATAGCCTACACAATCCGTATGAAGCTATACAAATTGTCTGGTCTTTCCTTAGAGTGTCTGTTGGGATTGTGTAGGGTGTGAGGGCCATGATATGGAGTTTGACACCAATGAATACCATACTTGGACCCCACACATACCGTGTGAGGCCATACAGAATGTGTGGTGGATCGTATGGTAGCGTTGGGCTTGAGACTCCATAGTTTTGAGCCTAAGCCAAGTGGTACGACCCCTCTCACAGAATGGTTGGTGCTTCACGGTCCACTAGGCTCTCTCGTATACATTCCACAGTGAAAATTTTCTATGTATTGCATCACCATCTTGGAACCTTGTCGTGAAGCATTTTTCCTAAGTAGAGTGGAGTAGAGGAGGCACACTGACCATGTGGCTTGGTATGGCCATACCGTTCCTCCTGTATGGTTGCCTACTTTGAATTTTTCTAAGTATGAGATTACCATTTCGGACCATGAACGAGTGAAATATTTTCAAAATGTTGGATCACAGGAAAGTGTATAGTTCGTATGACCTATAACGGACCGTACCACCCCTCCCTAAGACTTTACTTCTACATTTTTATACTCATTTTATTAATGGCATTTTCATAATTATGATTTATCCAAGGGTCTTTTGTGACTTTCTATTCTACCTAAGGATATTCAAATGACCTATATTTTATTTATTTTTTTATTCAAACTCATTCTTACACTTAGAATTCTCTCAAGTCACTCTTAAGAACTCTCTCTCAAAGGACTCTTCTGAATCTAAGCTTGGGAATCAAGGGAAAGCTCATTATTCTTCAAATTTTTTCCTAAATCTTCTTACTTAGTTAAGATATGTAGGATTGCTTCTTGGTCCCTTTCAACTAAGAAGATCGAAACTCTTTTCAATTAATTTTCGTGAAATTTTGCTTAATTTAAATATGGGTTTTAAAAATTATTGTTTATTAAATTCAATTGAAGTATGTGCTATGCTTATTTTATGATTTTAAGTTGATTTAAGCTCTAATATGTTGAACTACTTGATTATTATGAATATTTGAATATGCATTGTCCCTTTAAAGTTTGATGTAAGCGTGGATAATCAATATTATGATTTGAATATGGATTTTACTTATACATTTACTTCAATTTCATATTGTATTGTTGATTTTAGATTGAATATATACTACCCATGGCAATTCACACATCATTCATAGCATATACATTCACGAGCATTAAATTTTATGAAAATTATAAAATGGGTTAAACCCAATTATATTTATATAAATGATTTTGATAAGATTATGGTTATGACAAGAATGTGATCACATAAATGACCATTGTTATTGGCTCTTTGAGAATATATCGTGCTTGCACCATATCATTAAACGAATGAGCTATTCCTATGCATGAGAAACATGATAATGAACTATGATTTGGCTTTTTAGCCCAAGTATGAATGATTACCAAAAATATTTGGATTTTAAAACTAAATGCGCATTGAAAAAAATTGAAATGACCATTGCCTCTTTTGAAAGCATGCACATATATAAGTATTCTCATGAGATATTTAGACTTAGCACCAATGGATTGGAAACATTAGGGATATCCCCAAGGGCCCTCTCCCTTTCCTTGAACAATGTGCCAGCATAGGAATGGTAGCCATTACCAAAAAGAATCGGGTCATAAGGAATGGTTACATATTGATATGATATGATAAGATATGGAAAATCCTTCTAAAAAGACTGGGATCATAAGAAAGGTGTCCATCACACCGAAAAAGACGAGATCATAAGGTATAATATAAATTACCCTTGGCAAGTAATATTCTCCAACCGATAGGAGGTTTTCATCGGACTAATTCATCTAATAACTCGCAGGAGTTTGATTTATCGGTTATAGTCCATACACACTATATATGAGCATTATCGCATTTCATACATCATGGATTTCATGGCATATTGTTATATCACCCATCTCTTTCTTATACATCTCTTTCTATATTATGTGCCCTTGCAATCTAACATTGAATACAAGTTTAATAAGTCATATGCATTGCATGCCTGTACATACATAGTACATTCAAACGTACAAACACATACTTTTTGCCTACATGATCTAACCATGTAAGAACCAAAGACTACATTCATATACCATTTGACGGCTAGTTTATATGTGAGACATTTGCTGTGGTAAGTCTTATCTTCGAAGGACAAGCCACCATTCCTCTACCTATGAAGTCTTGTTTATGTTATTTACTTTGAGGGTGAGCCCAGGACATGTCTTGGCCCCCATCTATCTTATGACTAGAGGCATTATTAGACATCTTGTAGACTTTTATCGGATCTATATGTTATGTGTTGTATTTGGAGCCTATGATTATGGTTATCTACTGGATATGACTATTATGAAATGATTATGAGAATTATGGTAAGTATGTATGTTTTGATGTGAAAATATGGATGATCCTATGTCCCGTATTTTCCCCATAGAGTAGTCATACTTACCTGCCCCTTAGTTCTTATGTCTTATGTGTTATATGAATATATGTTAATCTCTTATCTCTTTGACATCCCCATAGTGTGAGTCCTACTTTCTCATCCCTTAGAACTATGTGTTTATTATTTGTATATACACTTCTGAACCAATGATGTGAACATAAATACTTTAGGCTTGTTTGGGGACTCTCGGGGTCCCATTCGCTATGTCTCCTAGACCCTAGGTTCGGGTCATGGCAGAGATGGTTTCAGAGCTCTATATTTATAAATGGTCCTCCAGTCTAACATGTCACATCAAGTAGAGTCTTATTCATTGGTGTGAAGTGCACCACATCTATGGATAGGAGGTTATAAGGTATTTTAGAAAATATTTCACTTTTTTATGATTTATATCGTGCCATGGAGAATGCCTTATAGTCTGTTATCTCCATCCATCCATATCGAATAGGGAGAGTTACTTTAGGCTCGTAACATAGTCCAGGCAAGCAAGATATTGTAGCTAATCTTATAGATGAGGTTAAAAGGGAGTTGGTAAAAGATGTGCATTGTTTGTCGAGCTTGCTCCTTCAGATATTCAAAGTTTCCTTGAGTTGGCCGGTTATGATAGAAGGTTTGTTGAAGTTTTCTCATCTCTGACATCTCTATTGACCAAGTTCACTCAAAAGAAGGCCAAATTTGTATTGTTAGAAAGGTGTGAGAAGAGTTTTTTGACTTTGAAAGATCAACTTACATTAGCTCCTATTTTGACATTACCAGAAGGCTTAGATGGGTTAGTCGTGTATTGTGATGCTTCTCAAATTAGGTTTGGTTGTGTATTATGCAACTGGGTAACATGATAGTTTATGCATTAAGGCAATGGAAGGTACATGAGCGTAACTACCCCACTTATGATTTTGAGTTAACGGCAGTGGTGTTTGCCTTGTAAATTTGGAGACACTATTTGTATAGGGTGTGTATTGATGTTTTCATCGACCACAACAGTTTGCAATATGTGTTCACTCATGTGTATTGGTGGTATGGTACGAAGAAAGACATAGCCAAGTTTGTATACGAATGCCCTAATTGTCAACAAGTGAAGGTAAAGCATTAAAGGCATGGTGGTTTGACTCAAGATATTGAAATTCCTACTTGGAAGTGGGAAGATGTGAACATGGATTTTATGGTTGGTTTGCCTCAAACCTGAAGGCAATTTGACTCAATTTGGGTTATTATTGACAGGATAACTAAGTCAGCTCATTTTCTATTGGTCAAGACTACCTTTAGTGTTGGAGGTTATCCAAGGTTGTACATCAAAGAGTTGATGAGGTTGCATGGTATACCTAGGTTTATAATATTGTATCGTGGCACCAAATTTACTTCTCACTTTTGGAGGTCATTTCAGAGAGGACTTGGTACAAAGGTAACGTTGATTAGGGAGAGGTTGAGAATGGTCCAAAGACACCAAAAGTTCTATTCAGATATTAAGAAGAGGGATCTTGAGTTTCATGTTAGTGATTGGGTGTATGTAAAAGTCTCACCTATTAAGGGTGTAATGTGTTTTGGAAAGAAGGAAAAGTTAAGTCCCTGGTACGTAGGTCCTTATGAGATTGTTGAAGTGGACTGAGAATGTATCTTATAGGTTGGATTCACCTTTGGATTAGAGTTCTATTCACCCTATTTTCTATATGCTATGTTGAGGAAGTTGGTTGGTGATCCTTGTGCTATTGTGCCATTGGAAGGAGTTAAGGTGGAGGAGAACTTGTCTTATGAATAAATTTTGATTGAGATATTGGATAGGCAAGTGAAGTGGCTTCATAAAAACAATGTCGTTTTAGTTAAGGTACTTTGGAGAAATCAACATCGGAGGAGTGCTATATGAGACGCGAAACTAGACATGATGTAATGATCTCCCCATCTTTTCCAATCTACTTAAGCCGAATGTTTTAGGTTTTTCCTTTTCCAAGTACTCCTAATTCTTTCACTCTTGAGTTTCATGACATAACATACTTATATGTTCATAGAAATGACACTTAAGAATTTTTGAATGATTTACGTATGTTTTGATATGAGTTTTAATGACATTATGATTTTCAAGTGATGAAATATGCATTGTATCTTGTGTTTTAATTTTTCATGTTTTAAGTCAATCCTTTCAAGCCTTTTTCTAGCATATTCGAGGCTGAATGATCCCAATGCACAGATGATGTAAGGACCTGGACTTTGTACCACCTTATTTGATATTGGAATTTTGGTTTCGAAAATATTTGGACCAAGGTGATGCCTCAATGAAGCCTTCAAGTTCTGTGTGGTTCTATCCGGACTGTGTAGAGCCTCCTTGAAGTGGCCTTTGGCCTTACTTGGGTGTGAGGGCCTTAATATGGAGTTTAGGACCAAGGCATACCATACTTGGACCCCACATGATCCAACAAGGCCATACTGACCATGTGGTGACCGTATGGTAGCCTTGAGCTTAAGACTTCCAAATTTTAAGCCTACGGTAAGTGGTACGGCCCCTCTCATGGACCATTTGGTGCTTCACTATCTGTATGGCCCTACTGTATGGGTGGTGGAGTGAAATTTTTCTAAGTATTAGAACACTACCTTAGAACTTCATCATGAAGAATTTTTCCTAAGTGAAGTGGTACAGAGGAGTACACGGACCATATGGCTTAGTACAGTCCGTAAAACCTTCCATGTGGAGTGCCTACGTTGAATTTTTTCTAAGGCACAAAATCTTCAAACTCAACCTAAGTTCACTTGCAAGCCCTCAATTCAAGCTTATTTATGTGGTTAAGGATCATCACGGGCCTCCTTCATCAAGTCAAGTTCAAAGGAAATCCATTGGCTAAGCATTTAATAAGAACAGATAGAAGGATCAAACTTAAATAGTCATATATCTTAGCACAAAAAGAACTGGGTAGCCCACAACCTACCAAATTGAAGCTCTATTGAATTAGCTTTCCAACGCATCCAATTTCATCTCATTCCGAGTTCGAATAAAAAAGTTATGCCCATTTGTTGTAAAGCTCATCTGTAGAGTATTTTCTAAGATTTGGCTAAGTATTGTCTAACGGGAGGGTATCATGATCCGTAAGACATTGTATAGACCATGAGACCTTCTAACTAGGACCCCTGGCAAGAAATTTAATTCCACTTCATTAATAGTGGCTTTTTTGTAATGATGGCTACTCCTAAAGGACTTCTATGACTTCATATGCTATCCTAAGACCTCAAAATGACCTAAACTCTATTTCTCTCATTCAAATTCATTCCTACACTTAGAATTATATTGAACTCTCCAAAAAACTCTCTCTAAAGAACTCTTGTGAAGACTAAGCTTGGGAATCAAGGGAAAACTATTTTCTTCATCAAATTTCTTCTTGAATCTCCTCCATTAGCTAAGGTATGTGGAATTGATTCTTGGTCCCTTTCAACCAAAAAGACCCAAACTCTTTTTACACTTGAATTATGAAATTTTGCGTACCTTAAATACAGGATTTTAAGATTATTGTTTATTAAATTCAATTGAAGTATGGACTATGATTTAATATTAATTTTAACTTGATTTAAGCCCTAATATGCTGAATTACATGATTATTATGAAGATTTGAATATGCATTGTCCCATTAAAGCTTGATCTAAACATGGGAAATCAATATTATGATATAAATATGAATTTTACTTATGGATTTACTTGAATTTCATATTATATTGTTGATTTTAGATTGAATCTATATTACCCATTGTTATTCACATATCATATGCATTCATAAGCATTGAATTTTGGTAAAAATGAAACAGTGGGTTAAGCACAGTGGGTTAAGCTCACTCATATGGTTATGACAAGAATGTGATCACATAATGTCTATGATATTGACTCATTGAGCATATTGAGTATTTACACCTCATTTCATATATGTGAATGAGATATTCCTATGCATGAAAAATATGATATGAATTATAATTGGCAGTTGAACCCAAGAATGAATTATTATGAGATGATGTTTGACTTTTAAACCCAAGTATGCATTAAAATGATATGAAATAACTTGCATCTCTTTTGAAAGCATGTATACATATAGATATTCTTATCAGATGATGAATTAGCATCAATGGATTGGAGGCGTCAGGGCTATCCCCAAGGGTCCTCTCCCTTTCCTTGAACTATATGCCAACATAGATATATATATATGGTAACCCTCACCAAAATGAGAGGCCCGTAAGGTGCAGTTACAACATTGATATGATATGACATGATAAAAGTGTGAAAATCATATCCAAAATGGAAGACCTATAAGGAAGGTCACTTCTTCAAAATGGGAGGCTTGTAAGGAGAAGTGTGGTTTACCTTTGGCAAGTACACCACCTCTTTTTTGGTGTGAGGATATCATTGGGATTCCAAGTAATAGCTCGCTTGGTCTTATATGTCGGTTGAGGTCTCATCCCCTCTTATATAAGCATTTTTACATTTCATGCATCATGGATTTCATGGCATATTGTTATACTACTCTTTTTTAGATATATATATGTATGTGCCCTTGCCATCTAATATTAAATGCAAGTTTGATAAGTCATATGCATTGCATGCTCCCATACTTAGTATATTTAAACGTACTAATGCATACTTTTGCATACATGATCTAACCATGTAAGGACCAGAGACTACTTTCATCCATCATTTGACGACTAGATCGGATTTGAGGAAGTGTTGTGTTGAGTTCTATCTTCCAAGGACAAGCCACCATCTATCTACCTTATGTTGTTTTTGTTTTGCTATTTACTTTGAGGGTGAGCTCGAGACATGTCTTGGCTCCCTGGAAATGTGAAAGGTCCTAAGTCCCTGTTGTTTTTGTTTTGCTATTTACTTTGAGGGTGAGCTCGAGACATGTCTTGGCTCCCGTCCTATCTTATGAATAGAAGCATTGTTTGAAAGGACCCCAAAAAGTGCCCGAAAATGTGCCCGAAAATGTGCCTAAAAAATTCCCATAATTGTAATTTACATATATCTCAAAATTCGTGCGTGATATCGAATATCTGACTTTATATTTGTGATTAGGGGCAAAATTGAGTGGGAAATAGGTATAACCCCGATTTTAGAGCAACCATAGTGAAATTTTATTTTCCAAATTTGATGAAAAACAAAAAGGATCTGCATCCCTGGCGCGACGCGGACCTATGTTAATTTTGGTGCCAGTGTTTCTATTTTGGTCCAAGGCCTTGGGATCTTGGGCCCATGCCCTTCTATGCATAAAAACACCTATACTTAGTCATTTTCAACTCCATATCATTTAAGACATTCCCCAAAACCCTCTCTAATACTTAGCCAAATATTTTATCCAAAATCAAGTGTCCCAAACTCATCTCCGGATCTCAAGAAGTTCATTCAAGCTTCAAGTTCTCATTCAAATCTTCATCAAGGAAATCTCCAAAGTTGAGGTATGTGGGTTTCAACCATTGGGTCCTTTCATCCATGGTGCCCAACCTTCCTTTTCATGTAAATTGCATGTTTTCAAGTTGATTATGTATGAGTATCTCTTATTATGAAATTTTATCATAAACTATGTTGGGGTTTCATGAAATATTGACTAACTATGTATGTTTTGAGCTATGAAACTATGATCTATTATGGAATGTGATGAGGGGTTTTGATATGTCTTGCATAAGGGTGTTACCAGGTGTTGGTGGGTTGATTTACATTGATATTTCTCACATGATTTTACTCTTGAATTGCATGATTTTGAGCTAGCATTGCACACCCGCCAAGTGTTTGATAAAATGTCTTGTTAAGGATTCTTGAGTTATTGATGATCTATTGCATGACTTATGAGTCAAGTGGCTTTATGATGATGAAAGGAATGTATATATGTGTTGATTTCATGAAAGGTGTCGATGATGTAGCAAGTTGATCACCTTGTTGAGAGGGTGCCATGCCTCAACCACCTTATTGAGAGGGTGTCAAGCCTCAACCAAGTTAATGAGGGGGTGCCAAGCCTCAATCCCCTTGTCGGGGGTGGTATGCCCGTACTACCAATAAAAGGGTATATACATCAATCACCTTCCAAGGGGGTGGTATGCATTGGAGTTCGAGAAATAGTTTGCTTGGTCTATGATGATGGTCTCTTCCTACACATGTAATATGCTGTATATAAGCATATTTTACTTCAAGCATTGAGCATGCATGCCATATTATTATTATTCTTATCCATTGCTTATGCCTACGGATTTTCACTATGTTACCTATCTCTTGTTGCATTTCATCCCACATACTTAGTACATTCAAACATACTAATGTATACTCTATGCCTACATGATATTACCATGTAGGAACTGGAGCTCCGTTTGATCATCCTCCTCCTCACGTGGCTAGTACTATCCCTTGAAGTAAGCTTTGGTGAGTCCTCAACTCCGAGGATAATATCTATTGATTTCATGCTATGTAAAACTCTTTTCTTTTGTTGGATGCTTATGATATAAGGATGAGCCCGAAAAGTGTCGTGGTCCCCGCTCAATTGTATGTTTAAAGGTGTTGTTGGACAAGTGATGTAATTATGCTTTGAGCTTTGATACTTCTATGTTATTTAAGTATTAAACTCTTTCCCTTAGTCCTGAATCCCCTTATTTATTCCTATGTTATTGATATCTTGCTTCTGCGACTAAGGATGTGTGTATGATATGCTAAGAGGCTTGTTTAGGGTTCCTTCGGGTTCCCCATTCGCCTTTTCATGCCTAGGCCCTAGTTTGGGTCGTGACATTATTGGAAATCTTGTAGACTCCTATCAGATCTATATGTTATGTGTTGTATTTAGAGACTATGATTATGGTTATCTATTGGATATGACTATTATGGATTGATTATGAGAATTATGATAATTTTCTATGTTTTGATGTGGAAATGTGAAAGGTCCTAAGTCCCGTATTACCCCCATAGAGTAAGTCATACTTACTTTCCCCTTAGTTCTTATGCTCTATGTGCTTTGTGAATCTATGTTAATCCCTTATCACTATGACATCCCCATAGTGTGTCTTACTTTCCTATCCCTTAGAAATGTGTATTTATTATTTGTATATACGCTTCCGAACCGATGATGTGAATATGGATACTTGAGGCTTGTGTTGGGACTCTTCAGTTCCCATTCTCCATGTGACTCTAGACCCTAGGTCCAGGTTGTGATGTTAAACATACCAACTACATATAACTTAGCTGGGGCCTAAGCATGGTCTCAGTTCTCCTCAAATAGAAAAGACATGAAAATAAGATAGAAGGTAAAAGTCTCAATACATCAAGTCTAAAATATGCAATCGTCTAAAAGATACAAGGCATGGTGAAAAAAAAGAGGTAAAGTTCCCAAACTAAGGGCTTACTAATACGACTAGTCTTTGTCATCAATATACTTGCCACGTGTCTGTGGAGGAGGTGGAGCATCAATCCCTAGATGGTGACATCATGTAGGACAAATATATGCTAGTATGTTGGAATTTACTAAGTATGTGAGTGTAACACCCCTCAATGTAGCTTGGAAAGACCCTATGATACACTTTTTTTTAAAAAATCTTAAAATTCATGCAGAATTTTGCAAATTTGACTTCATATTCTTATTCAGAACATAAAATTATGTGGGAAAACGGTTGCCAACAAGGTATAGATTTTTTGTGTTACAAAAATAATTTTTTCGATGAAATTTCGCAAACCAGTAGGGGTATGCGACAAGTTTGCATCGCGGACTTGCTGCACCTTAGGTCAAAAATTCCTAAATTTTCTCTGTTTTAGCTGAGGGCATTTTTGTAATAATTCTATACCTATATAGATGAGAATTTCATGTTTTTCAACTACTTTATGCCCTAGAAGCCCACAAAAAACTCCAAAAAAATCCTCTCCAATCTTCTGAAACCTTCCATTCAATCTCAAGACTTCAAGAACTTGCTTTAAAATTTAAGAAAACCAAGTCAAGCCCCAAGTTCTCCTTAAGTTTTTCTTCAAGAAAGTCCAATTTTAAGGTATGTGAGTTTTCATCCATGGGTCCTTTCACCCATGGAGCTCAACTCTCCCTTTTTCATGAAATTAAATGACTTCAAGGTTAGATTCTTTATGGGTAATTCTTATTATGTTATATACAGATGATTTTGTACTTGAATTCTTTAAGTAATGATCTTATTATGTCTAAATGCTATTGGGATTTGATATTGTGATGGATTTTATGATATTAAAGTTACGTACTCTATGTTGCTATGAAAAATATGAAAGAACTTATGGATTTAAGATGGATTTCATGGCACCCCAATTAGGATTTCTACTACAATGTTGGTGGGTTGAAATGAATGATTTCTAAATGAATTGATTTTACTCCTCTCATGTTCTATACTCTTGAATTGCATGATTTTAGCTTATGTGCATATTATCCACCATGTTTATGCTAAAGTAATTGACAAACTTCTATGTTGATGAAAAACCTATTGTAAGACATTTAAATTATGAATGTTAAGAATGTTGAAGGGTTATTATTTATGCTATAAGCTCTTGAGAATATTGTGAATGTTTTGAGTGATATGAAGCCCCTTTATTTGATTTTATAAAGCATTGGTTTTGATAAGCTACTCCTTGATTATATTGAGCTATTATGAGAATATGCATGTTATAGTATATAAATTGTGCATGTCATGATTACCCTTATGTTTGTATGTCCTTAGACTAGTTTTATGAATTTTGATATGAATGAATGATTGAGGTATGAGTCCTCCACCTAGTGAAAATTATTAGATAATGATAACCGATAGTAGAGGTATAAACTAGATTTAGGAGCTATCCTTAAGATGATAATCTATGTTTGAAAGTCTTCCAGAATGGGTTAGTAGAATACCTCTCCATACTAAATGATTCTTTGATTCATGTCTTGTTTATTCTGTAAGAGTCACACTCAGCACCGAGTATGGACCTTGGGTTATATGTGGATACTCCACATAGCTAGGGCAAGAAACCGTTGGTAGAATTCCATGGTCACATAACTATGTGCAACCATCGGAAATAGGGGTCACCGCTTGTAGATGTTGGCTTCTAGACCACTTATTAGTAAAGGTTGCTCAATAGCTTGCTTTAGTGGATCTACTTAGGCATCTTAGGAGGTCATCTTAGCAAGTGATTTCCCCCTTTCTTCCAGTGTAGGGGAAACATCGGGACTCCATGGCTTAGCTCACATGGTTTATGTCGGTCAAAGGTTGCTCTCAAATATGTTCAAGTTGTCCTTATGGTCCTAAGTTGTCTCTCTTATGATGATTATGATGGTTCCTTTATGTCATGCCCAAGGGTATCTTAAAGTTGTATAACTCATTGTCTCTAAAGCTTGCATGGTGTTCTTCGCATATGTTATGGTCCTTTGTTATTGCATTGGTATTTCTCAAAAAGGTATACTACTTCCTTTCTAAGTATGTATGGTGTCCTTCATTATGATTTCTAGAGTCTCATTTATATTAGATAGTTCTTCCTTTGATTTAGAAGCAATATTTGTCAAAGGATATGACTATTTTACTTATGCATAATAACCTATGTCCCTTATTATCATATATTTTGGGGTTCAAGTGATGTTTCTAAACGATCATGTTGTTTGCTACTTTTATGACTTATGTTTTGTGAATTGCATACCCACATACTAGTATATTCAAAGTACTAACGTATACCCTTTTTGCTTACATGATGTAACCATGTAAGGACCGATGCTCCTCGATATCCTCCACTGGCTAGCTTGGATTTGTGAAGATTGTGCTTGTGGTGAGTCCTCTAATTCGAGACAATTTCCTACTTCTATCTTACTTATGTTGGGACTTTATTCCACTTTACTTTTTAGTTTGAGGGTGAGCCTTGGACATGTCTTGGCCCTCGTCCTATTCATATTTAGAGGTATCGTTGGAAACTATGGTATGTATCTAAGACGTGATGTTGAGATTTTATTGAGACTTATCCCTTAGACCTTATCCCTTAGGCGACACTATTTGACGCTTTTGATAGTGATGAAAGTGATAAAAGTCCTAAGTCCCCATTTCCCCATATCTTGAGTCTTACTTACCTTCCCTTTAGTACTTTCTTGTTATGTGATTCGTACAAATCCCTGCCCCCTATCTATCCCCATAGCGTGAGCCATAAGCCCCTATTCCCCTAGAATTATTTGTTGAAGATTTGTTTTATATTCCGCAACCAAGGATGTGCAAATGATATGCTAAGATGCTTGTTTGGGTTGCCTTTGAGTTTCCCATTCGCAGTGTCACGTCTAGGCCCTAGGCTTGGGTCGTGATAGTGAGATGCAAATACAAATATGAAATTGTAATGCCATCATTCAATGTGCTTAAGCATGAATAAGGAATAAAGCTCAATTTGAAGTAAAATCAATGCATCTTATGAAACACATGTGATGGAACAAAGACATCAAAACTTACACTTTATGAGAATTAACTGCAACGGACATATAAGACCATGTGAGCTACAATATGAAATCCAACATAACCCCCTATGTTGGAATGGGGAGACCACTTGCAAGGTAGAACTCCATCACTTAAGCATACATCTTTCTTTAACATAAATGGCCTATATGGATTCACTATTCTAGCTTACAAGGGTTCTAATGGTGTCACATAGTTAGTGGGGCAAAGGGCTGCTACTAGGGTTCCCTTACCGAACCCTACCTCAATACCTCATTTGGTGCTAAGTCAACCCCATGGAATACTTAAAAGCATACATATAGTCATATAATATAACTTAGAATCATAAATAGCAATTTCGTTAGAGTAGCCCGAACATCGAAAACAACCAAATGAGAATTGGACTTTCACATTTGGGTCCATCATAAACATCTTTCAAGGACAACATTAACATTTTTATATCTTTTGACAAATTTAATATCTTTAAATCTTTCTTTTATGCCCTCATCATCAACATGTACCATCAAAATTATCTTTGAACTTAGTGGGCTTATGCATTAACTTAAAAACACAAGAATGAATGGAATAATTCATGGATATGGTAAAATATCCAACTTTAAAATAAGCATTAAACAACCGACACATCATTAATGAAACCCTAGCTATTGGAGTCATAATCATCAACTTAATATTTATGAAAAAAATGGTAAAGCATTACATTACATCATTAGAGGTAAAATATATAAAGATGCATCATAAAAATGTTATTAAAATCACAGACATGTGATGTGCTATCAAAATACTACACTTTTGATACTTAAAACTTGAAATTTTATGTGTTCTCAAAGTGATGTTAGTGGGTTTGATGTGCTTTTATATTTGTTTTTCAGGATTACAGGATTTGGCATGATTTTGGGCTAAGTGTAAGATACTGAAGTTTTTGCTGTTCTACGACACCCTTTACGGGCCGTGGAAGTTTCCATGAGCCATAGAGTTGGTTTCATAGCAAAATCTAGTGCAGGAGAGATTTTGTAAATTTGAATTTACGAACATGCATACGAGCCGTAGAATGAAACACAAGTCATAGAAAAGATTTCATACTCTGAGGATCAGAAAGTGAGAAGTTGCTGAAAAGTCATTAGATGAAGCCCTATATGAGCCATAAGTCTGAATACAACCCATAGAAAGGTCTCATAAAAGTGCAACCTAGAATTGAAGATGAAGTCCATGAATCCCCAATTATGGATCGTAGAACTTAGTATGACCCGTAGAGATGCTCGTAGTGCCTGTCGAATCCCGTTCTTCTATTTTTGATTTGATTTTGTATTTTAAACATTATAAATAGGTTTTTAATGTTATTTTCAGGAGAGAACGGTAGAGAAGCAGTAGGGAATGTAGGAGAGAAGTGAGATACATTGGGAAACACTTGGAAATAATATTTTATGATCATAACTCATACTTTGTGATTTCCATTGAAAGGCTTGGATTTCTTGTTCTTAATTTCATTCTTGTAAGTGCTAAATTATACTATTCTATATCATGATTCTTGCATCTACAATGATAATGGGTAGCTAAATCTACAACCAGGGTTGTGGAAATGGTGAAGAACTAACATGTTGAGTTCACAAGGGCATTATGTGATCTAGGTGCCAGCATAGATCTAATGCCCCTTGCAGTCTTCAACAAGCTAGACTAGGAGCCCCTAATACTCTGAGCATTCAATTTATAATAGCAGAGAGAATGATGTAGAAGCCTGTGGGTATACTGTATGACATTCTTGTCAATGTGGATGAATTCATATTCCTCACGAGAATTTATGATCCTTAATTGCGAAGTCGACTTCGAAGTCCCAATCATCTTGGGAAGGCCCTTCCTAGCCACTAGGCAAGCACTAGTAGATATAAAATCTGGCCAACTCAAGTTTCGATGGAATGACAAAAAAGTCATCTTCAATATTTGTCAAACGATGAAGAGGCCTGATGACTTGAAGATGGAAGTATGGGCACTTGGTGAAGTCTGAGTAACCAAGTTGTCTAAGTCGTGCGGCGATAATAAATCAAGCACTACTTGGGAGGCAACCCAAGATATTTGATGTAATAGTGGTATTTCCTTTTTAGCATTTGGACTTGTAGGTTGTTTAATTTTTAGTATTTTGGTTGTAATTTTTGGACACTAGACTAGTGGCATATAGGGTAATAGTGTGTTTTGTGAAGTTCGTGCAGGTACAAAACCAAGTCATCTATCTTGGGATGAAGAAGCAACAAGAAGTGCTTCTACGACTAGTTCTGTGGGCTGTGTTTCAAACCATGACACATATACTGATTCATAGAATACTTTCAATGAGCAAAATAATGTTCACGCCAGACCACGAGCCAACTTTATAGTTCATAGATAAAACTATGGGCCATGAATAGGGATCATGGATTCCAGGTAAGTTTTATACATTTGACTAAGTTTTGGGGGCTTTTATGACCCACTCTATGAATCGTATTTTATCATAAGACCCATAGATGGGTCCGTGAAGCCAATATCCCAAATGAGGTCTTTAGCAGCCTATGAGGCCAGGATCTACAGACCGTAGAAATTTCTACGGCCCGTATCGGGGTTTTCGTAAGAGCCTGGGCCAAATTATTAAACTGACTCGATCAAAGTATAAAAGGGAGGTAAAATAATTTTAACCCCCCATTCTCACAAAATTTTGAAAAATATCGGACCCTTTTCCTACCCTAGCATTCCAACCATCGTCCGACCACCATCCTCATTTTCCGATATGTTTTTTGGCGTCACTCCGATGACATAGGGTTTGCCCCTTTCGGATTCCTCCTTCAATTTACCATCTTTTGATCAAATTTTGATAAGTTCTTGGCATTAAAACCCTTGTATTATCAAAGTTAATGTCATTAGGATGAAATTATTGATAGGTATAGTAGTCTATTTGATGGATTCAAATTAATAGTTGCCTTTGTATATGCATTTTGTTCAATCTTGATTGAAGTTTTGCCATTGTTGTGAATTATGTAAAGTGCTGGAATAGGTGTGTGATCGTGTTTTGTTTGAATGTTATTGTGAGAAAACGATGTCATCACATGTCGTTTGAATTGGATAAAAATCATTGCTAGAAAAATGATGTGTGATTGCATGTTTGTGCTTAATTTTTAACTTTTAAATGGTGTCGTTTTATGTTATGAACATGTAAAATGAAAATCGATAGGGTAGTGGATAATCATTGCATGTGGGGTGTTTGGGAAGTTGTTGGGATCATGAAGGTGCATAATTCTTGCTTCGGTGCTGATTTATACAATCTTGGTTTGAGCATGTAATTTTGGGACCCCCTTAGTAGGCTTAACAAACTAAGATTATTGGAAATTTTGCATCACGAGGGTCTTCTATAGCCCACAAAATAGTCCACGAGCTGTAGTTTCCCCTCATGTGAAAATTCAATAACTTGGAATTTTTGGGATTCTATTAGACGAGACCATCTACGAGCAGTAGTTTAATCTACGACTCGTAGATATGTCTCGTAGGGCCTTGCTTGTACAAAATAAAATCTGGAATCACATCTACGATATGTAGACTATTCTACGGGTCATACCTGGTCTCGTAGATGCAATTCTAGTAGTTAAGTTGACTGCACTCTACCATCTACGAGGGCCTTTTATTTCTCATTGTTTTCACTACGACCCGTAAATGAGCTTCGTAGACTCATCTGTACCCAATTCTGATATGTTCTTATTTTTTGTTCCTTTACTCATGTGGCTAATCATATTTCTAAATATGTACATTTTAGGTACCATGATCCCAAAGGCAAGGAAGAATGAGATATTGTCCTTACCGCGGCGGTTGAGAGATGAACCCTGGGAGGATCAGGGCACCTCCGAGGCCAATGAATCTATAGAGAAGCTTGGTGTTTAGCCTGACTCAGACGCCTAGCGACCACAAACACGAGTAACTACTAGATAGGCAGGGCAGCCCCAGACACAGGCTATTGTAGTCCGCTCTCCCCAGTCTGACGAGGGAGGCACCAAAGATAGCAGCCCGATAAGACGACTCCCTTCAGAGAGGAGTCAGAGTTTGAGTCTTCAACAACATCCCGAGAACGACCCTCACCTCCAAATGCTTATCTAGTCATTGGTGCATACAGGGTATGTAACGGATCTACACAGAGGACATACAGAAGGACGAGTAGGACTGAATAGCCCGTTCAATATTTGAGGAACCCTAGATCATCACTTCAAGGTTGGATAGTATTGCAGGCCTCCAAGACACCATCACAAGATACAGGCTCCAGTGGCTAGTAGCACCATCAGGGAAGTACTCCCTGCCTATGGTTCATGAGTTCTTCACATCTTACGCTGCCACAATCCTTGGTTCTCTCCCCAAGGGAAAAAAATCCCCTCACCCAGCCTTGGTTGACACATACAAGGGTGAGGGGTGTACAGGTTGATATTTCAAAGGCCACTATTTGCCGCATACTATTTGTTCCAAAGTTCTCGGCTCCTAGGACTATAGCAGAATATGATTGGAGATTAAGGTGGACTCGGGACAAGGCCCTAATAAAAGACTCGGCTCGTAGGGCCACTATGATGAGATGGGTTGTCGACCACATTCTGAGCAGGGACAAGTGCCTGAGTAGATATCTACTTTGTCAGAGCATATCGTAAAGGCATCCCTCAACTTCACCAGTAAATTTTGGTGGGCTGTGGTGAGACCACAGATCCTGCCCACACTTGAAGATAATACATTGATGTCGGACCATGTAGTACTAGTTGCCAGCATCTTGGGTGGGTATGAGATAGATTGAGCCTGCCTAATTACGGAGCAGATACAAGAGGCGGCCCTGAATAGGTCCACCTCTATCCCTTTCCTGTGCCTAATATATAGACTCTATATAATGTCGGGGGTGGAGATCCTTCATTATTTGGACTCCTTCATCGAGGTTTAGAGGACGCTAGATGCCAGCCTGATAAAGGCTGATAAGAACCCTGTGGCCCTCTGATAAGCACCACGCCCTCTTGAGCAGATGCCCGAGATATTCACTACTGTGCCACCACCTGAGCCTCTATCTTCTACCACCACTGCTGAGGGCCCCACACAGATAGAGACTGATATGAAGAGAGGGCCCACCACTACTACTGCTGCCCCAGAGGCTGTGCCAAGTCCTGCAACACCTGCTGGCATAGTTTATGTGTCAACGACATGTACTCAGGCCATGGTGCAGAGGCAGGCTCGCACTGAGTCCTAGCTAACTCAGTTATTAAAGTAGATTTGGCCTTGGGTTCGCTAGGCATCATAGGCCATGGATTCAAATATCTCGAGGCATCGCAGGCCATAATCAGAAGTATCTCGAGGCATCGCAGGCCTCATAATAGGGTATCTCAAGGCGTCACAGGCCATAGCCACAGCCTTTACATGGACCATAATACCTCATGTGATACAAAACTAAAGAAGTGTGCATAACAATGCATCTAATCATGTATCAAATGTGTGCATACCAATGCAACCAATCACATGTAACACATGAACATACCAATACAACCCAATCAGAAATAAGATCTGTGCATACCAATACAACCTAATCAAAAATAAGATCTGTGCATACCAATGCACCCAATCCAATATAAGAAATGTGCATAACGATGCATCTAGTCAATATAAGAGATGTGCATACGAATGACGCTGATTAAGTAAGAGATACATGCATACCAATGCGTCAAGTCAATATAAGAAATATGCATACCAATGCAGCTGATCAAGTAAGAATTATGTGCATATCAATGCAATTAGTTAATGTAAGATAGGTGCAACAACCATTATGAAAAACAACCTATGCTATGTACGCTAATCATTACCACTTAGTTATCATTACCTCATAACATTGCTAACTTATCCATAATAAGAATATCAATGAAACAAGTTCCAAAAGAACCCCAAAATAGGCTCAGAATTCTCAAATTCACTACATTCATCATCAATGAGCCACAACACTATTCCAAAGTTATCTCAAATCTCATATTTTGTCTCAATTCATCAATATGATTGCCATTTACTCAATATTCAGTGTACCGGATATCATATTCACATCAATTTCAATCATATCAAGTCATAGTTTCATAATTTAATCTATATCTTATAATTATCACATAAGCATGTTCAATAACTCCAATTCAGTCCCAAAAGGTTGGTCGAAACTACCTCGATATCGTAATCGCACTTAGATGAGATTTCAATCAACTCAAGCCTCCAAACAATCCACTGATCAATCAACCACTACAAAAAATAGATACTATGCATCAAGAGGTGTATTTTTGATACCATATTCACAAGAATTAGGCTTAGGGGAAAAATGGACAAAATTAGGGCTAGAATTCAAAGTTCCTGAATTTGAAAATTGACTTTAAAATCAAGTTCTACACAATAAATGGAGTTTATGGGTAGATCCCACCAAAATCGAGTTCAAATTGAAGGAGAGATCACACTTTAAAGTTTCAGAATCAAACATCAAAAATCCCAATTTTGGACATTCAAAATCATGAAGTTTAAGTCAAAACCAAGATAAAACTCATGGAAAATACTTAAATTAGTGTTAAAAACACTTACCCAGGTTAAATTTTTGAAACCCTCTTCTCAAAATCACCCAAAAATCTTGTAAGTTTGAAAATGGATTAAAAATGGTGATTCTCAGGTTTTAAAACTGTTCAGGTAAAATATGCTCCGCGAATGTGAGTGGGGTCCCGCAAACATGGAGGGTTAGGGTCTAACAATGTTCCACGAATGCAGATAAGGATCAGATGATCCTCCATGAATGCGAAGCCTAAGGCACGAACCCACAGTACTAATATGGGCTGCAGGAGAAACTGGACTAGCTAAATAGGCATTCGGAACTCATTTGAAATCAAAATTTCACAAATCAAATTTGTATCCATACTAGAAACGACTGTCCACACTCAATAGAATACTCAAATTTAGATTTTGAGGTCTCCACGATACATTTACCAATGCAAGTCAAATAAACTAGTTTAAAACTTAAAATACCAAAACTGGCCTTGGCTACTCCAAAATTTATGATCAGACCATTTCTAGTGTTAGTTTCACCCTCTGGGACTACTAAAACTGTTGAAATTCTGATTCAAACTTTCGAACCTTGAATGTTGAACAAAGTCAAACTTTGGTTCCACAAATGACTAAAAATGTAACTTTGGGCCTGAAAACCTCATTTTAACTCTACATTCAGTTCTGCAACTTCCTATAGTTCACTTTCGATGCTCCGTATCTAAAGGAATTAATGAATCTCCTATCCGACACTCAAAACTCTAGAATGCACTAGCAAAGCATAGAAATATGAAAAAAAAGGATGAATAGAAGATAGTCTCGGTCCAATGAATCTAGGACTAAGCTTGCTCCTCTTCTCAAATCTCATCAAACTCTTCATGGGTGAAACTTTTAGCCAAACATTATCACCAATAGAGTGCTCAAGAGGCCTAACCATCCTAACAACATAACTTTTTTGGTGACTTCGGGTTATTAAAAGTCTACTCTGAATCAAATGGACCCAATCCATGGTATCCAGAAGCAAATCAACACTCAATACCTTAGATGAACTTGAATCAAACCTTCCAATGGTTGATCTATTCCTCCAGCCATACAAGGTCTTGAATGATTCCATTTGTATGCTGGAATGATAGTTGTTGTTATAACCCTCCATAATCACTTTCTCCCACTTCCACTCGGGAATGGGCATCCTTTGCATCTATCCACCGGACTTTTGATGCTCATACTTCACCTGTTGAGAATTCAAGCACTTGGCCACGAACTCAACTCTATCTCTCCCCATGCCACACTACCAATAATGCTGTTTAAGATCATGATACATCTTAGCCACACATAGATGGATCAAATATCTAGCATATTGGGCCTTTTCTTATATCAATCTCACCCAGTTTCCCACCTTAGGCACACAAACGCTACCATTTATCCTCAGAATACCATCATAATCAATAATAGTTGACTTGGCTTTACCTCTCAACACATATCATGCATAATCTAGGATCCTCAAACTGATGAGCACATATCTGATCAAACAGGGAAGATCCAGCCTCAACAAAGGCCAAAACACTCCGAGGAGTAGAAGTATCCAAATAAACTATTTGTTTAGCAAGCGACTGAATCCCCAAAACTAAGGGCCTCTCCTCAGCCCTTGAGAACTTCAAATTCCCCGTACTAGTAGCCTTCTAGCTCAAAGCATTTGCCACTATATTGGCCTACTCGAGGTGATATAGAATAGAGATATCACGGGCCTTCAACAACTCTAACCACCTACACTGTCTCATTTTCAAATTAGGCTGAGAAAAGATATATTTGAGACTTCAATGATTGGTAAAGATCTCATAATGCACCCCATAAAGATAATGTCACCACAACTTGAACACAAACATAATCGCGGCTAACTCCAAGTCATGGGTAGGGTAGTGTCTCTCATGCACTTTCAGCTGCCTAGAAGAATAGGCTATCACCTTTCCCCTCTGTATTAATACACCACCCAAACCCACACCAGAATTATAATAATATACCATAAATGGAACACCCTCCTCAGGTAAAGCAAAAATAGGTGTTGAAGTCAACAAATCATTGAGCTTTTGGAAGCTCACCTCACAATCACCCGACCACAAAAATATCATAGCCTTCTAAGTCAACCTAGTTAACGAGGCTACTATTAATGAGAAACCCTAATCAAAATGTTGATAATACCCTGCTAAACCAAGGAAACTCCGAATCGAAATCACATAAGTAGGCCTAGTGCACTCACGAGTAGTTGTTATCTTGGTTGGATCGACCATAATACCTTCTTTTGACACAATATGGCCAAGAAATACAATAGACTCAAGCCAAAACTCACACTTTGAGAACTTGTACATACAACTTCTCTTCCCTCTATCTCTGGAGTACGGTCCTCAAGTGTTGAGCATGATTTGCCTCACTCTTGGAATAAACTAAGATATCATATATGAACACAATCACAAAGATATCTAAATAAGGCTTGAACACTTGGTTCATCAACTCTATAAAGGCAACTGGGGCATTAGTCAACTTGAATAACACAACCACATCTATCGAGCCGAAGCTATATGATAGAACCCAGGGGCATCGCCGGCCATGTACTCAAATATCTTAAGATGTCGCATGCCATAATTAGTAATATCTTGATATATTATGAGCCTCATAATGGGTGTCTTAAGGCATCGCAGGCCATAACCACTACTTCAACATAGATCATAATGCCTTATGTGATGCAAATGTAAAGTGTGTATGCATAACAATGCATCCAATCATGTATCAAATGTGTGCATACCAATGTAACCGATCACATGTAACACATGTGTATACCAATACAATCCAATCATAAATAAGATCTGTGCATACCAATGCACCTAGTCCAGTATAAGATATGTGCATAACAATGCAACTAATTGAGTGAGTGATACATGCATACCAATGCATCTAGTCAATATAAAAAACATGAATACTAATGCATCTGATCAAGTAAGAGATATGTACATACCAATGCATCAAGTCAATATAAGAAATGTGCATACCAATGCAGCTAATCAAATAAGAGTTATATGCATACCAATACAACTAGTCAATATAAGATAGGTGCAACAACCATTATGTCAAACAAGCTATGCTATTGCCAATCATTACCACTAGACTTCATTACCTCAAATCATTGCTAACTCATCCATAATTAGAATGTCAATTAAATAGGTTACACAAGAACCCCAAAATAGTGTCAGAATTATCAAATTCACCATAATCATCATTAATAAGACACAACACTATTCATAAGTTATCTCAAGTATCATATTATCTTAATGATATCTAAATTACATCAAATCTCATTATTCAATCTTAATTCATCAATAGGATCGTCATTTACTCAGTTTTGTGGCGTAAAAGATATCATATTCACATTATTTTCAATCATATAAAGCCATAGTATCATAATTCAATCTACATCTCCCAATCATCACATAAGTATTCTTAGTAACTCAAATTCAGCCCCAAAAGGTTAGCCGAACCTACCTCGGTATCAAAATCGCACTCGAACGAGCTTTAATCAACTTAAGCCCCCAAATAATTCACCGATTGATCAAGCACTACCATTAATAGATATGACACATCAAGAGGAGCATTGTGATACCCATATTGACATGAATTAGGCTTAGGGGCAAAATAATCAAAATTAGAGCTAAAATTCAAAGTTCACAAATTTGAAAATTGATTTTAAAATCAAGGTCTACATGAAAAATAGAGTTTATGGATGAAAATTCCACATAAATCAAGTTCAAATTGAAGGAGAAATCACACTGTAATGTTTCAAAATCAAATATAAAAAATCTGCAACTTTCGGCATTCCAAATCATGAAATTTAAGTCAAAACCAAGATAAAACTCATGGAAAATACTTAAGTTAGTGTTAGAAAGACTTACCAAGGTTAAATCTTCAAAAATCTCTTCTCAAAATTGTTAAAAAAGTTTGATAAGTTTGAAAATGGAATAGAAAAAGGTGATTCTCAGGTTTTAAAACTATTTAGATAAATTGTGCTCCGCGAACGCGGGTAGGGTCCCGCAAACGCGAAAGGTGAGGGTCTAATAATGCTCTACGAATACAAAGCCCTTTTTAGCGAATGCGGATAATGATCAGGTGATCCTCGTGAAGGTGGAGACCAGGGCGCAAATGCAAAGTACTAATATGTGTTGCACCAGAAACAACACTAGCTTAAATCAACCAACAATGAAAACTTAGAATAGGAATTCAAAACTCATCTGAAATTAATATTTCACAAATCAAATATGTATCCATATCAAGAATAATAATCTAGACTCATTGGAATACTCAGAATTAGATTCTGAGGTCTCCACTACACATTTACCAATGCAAGTCAAATAAACTAGTTTAAAACTTAAATTACCAAAATAGCCCTCAGCAAGTTCAAAAATTATGATGAGACCATTCTAGCGTTAGTTTCACCATCTGAAACTACTGGAACTGTCAAAATTCTGATCCAAACTTCTGAACCCAAATGTTGACCAAAGTCAAACTTTGATTTTGGAAATGACTAAAAATACAACTGTTGACCTAAAAACCTCCTTTTAACTTCGAATTCAGTTTTGCAACTTCCTAGAATTCACTTTCGACACTCCTTAGCTAAATGAATCAATGGATCTCCGATCTAACAACTCAAAACTTAGAATGGTACAAAAACTCACTTTTTCAACAACTTAAGTTTCTAAAATGGCCAAAACTATTATTTTCAACTTTTAAAACTTAGGATTTTAGTTTCAATCATTCAAATAGTTTAAAATAGGTCTAAAGCAATTTATAAAATGGTAACATAGTAATTTTCATAAATAAGACCAAAAATAACCTACCAAGTCATTACAGAGTTGCCTATGGAGAGAAGTGTGATTCATTCGATTTTTCATGTGTCCATGTTGAGAAAGTGTGTAGGTGACCCAAGCTTCATTATATCTTTGGATGTTGCAGGTATTGAGGAAAACTTGACGTATGAAGAAGTTTTGATTGTGATATTGGATTGGCAAGTGAAGAGATTGATGAGCAAAAATGTAGCATCTGTTAAAGTCATTTGGAAGAATCAACAAGTTGGAAGTTCTACTTGGGAAGTGGAAGCGGACATGAAAAAGTGGTATCCTTATCTTTTCCACTTTATTCAACCCTAAGGTAATAAGTTAATCATATCTATGGTGTCTAGTAATGTATTTCAGCCCTTTTATGTCATGTTGCATGCGTACATACTCATGGTAACATATTTTGATGGCATTTGATGCGTAAGTTTGAAATTTCATAAAAAAGGTGTTTAAGTTGCCCTGATGCATTTATGTTGGACTGGAAATGTATTTAATCACTCCTCATAAGCATGTCACATTCGGGGACAAATGTTCCTAATAAGGAGATATTATAACACCTCCCAAAGCGATTTGAAATGCCCTTATAATAGATTCCTTTCATAACATATTTTCCATATATTTTCTAGAAAATCTGAGTATATATTCTTATTCTTGAGGTAACATTATGTAAGGAAATGATCTCCTTTAATTTTTAAGTCAACCATATCAAAAAATAATATTTCGCATGATTTTGTACTTTCTTGAAGGGTATGTGATCTCTTTGCATCACGGAGAAATTATGATAGTATAAAAGTGACCTCAACTCATTCCCATGTCAAAATAGGGGAAAAGCAAAATTCACACAAACTATCCTGAAACCACTCCGCGTTGCGACTCTGTTTTATTCATGTACAAATTTATTCAATAATTTCCAGATTTAAGTGAAGGTGATTGGGATATATCCAAAAACCCTTATAGACAGGAATTCGTGAAAAATCCACCATTTTAGCCTTTCTTCACTTATAAAACTCCTAAATCCGCCCAAGATTTCTCTTCCAAGTTTATCCTAATGTCTAGGGCTTTCAAGTTCTTCCATTGAAGGTCAAGCACCAAGGTGATTCCCAAGCTTTGTTTTAAGATTCTTCCATTTTTCTCAAGCCTCAAGGTTTGTGAGTTTCTTCATCCACTGATCCTTTCATCCATTGAGTCCAAAACCCATTTTTAACTAAATCTTTGATTTCAAGTCTTATTTCTGTATGGGTACCTCCTATTATTCATTATATGCATGGTTTGAGTTAGAAATTATCAAATATTGATTTGAAATACATGAACACTTATCAAGGTTTGAAATTTTGAATTGGTTTATGTTATTAAAGCTATGCATGTTATGATGCTATGAAAAACTATGAATATTTATGGATTTTGGGATTAATTTCATGATGCCCTAACTAGGGGTCTTACTATGATTATGGTGGATTGATTTAAATGGTCTCAAGTAAACATGTTTTACCTATTCATGCATATTACTCATGGATTTCATGACTTTTAAGTTCATATGCATATACCCACCATGTTTTGACTAATATTATATGATGAAGCATCTTATGTTGATGAAAGGTTTTATTACAAGCAATGCAAGTCACATATATCATGTAGGATTATGGGCTTCCATTTATGTTATAAATTCATGGAAAATATTATGAATGTTAAGCAAGACCATGAAGCCCTTTATTGATATATTACACCCTTTTGTGAAAGACAAATGCTCATATAAAGAGGTTAAGGATGATGATGAGTTACTCTTACTATGCTATTATGCATTATAAGTTATATCTGTCATGATTATGCTTATGTTATATACTCTATAGGACTAGACTTAGCACCGAATGGGTCTTGAGGTGGGGGACTATCCCCAAGGGTCCTTATATAAAGCATATTGATTCATAACTAAGTGCCACCTTAGATTATCATTATTTTTCCTAAATGGGCTTACACTAGTGGATCCAACCAGGTCAAGTTACCTACAAGATGGGGTATGGTTTACCTTGGCAAGTAGACCACTCCTACTCCTTTTTAATATAGAGGCAATATTAGAATTCCATGTAGTAGCTTTCATAGTCTTAATGTTAGTTAAGGTCTCTTTCCACGTATGTACACTATGTTAGGAGATTTTGTTTACCTTCCATGCATGTTTTGACTAAGGCATTGATCATTCATATCATATTAAACTTATTACCTTTGCATATGATTGTGCATCTTGTTTATCATGGCGTATGATCTTTTGTTACATTGCACCCCGCATACTTAGTACATTCCAAGCACTAATACTTTTACCTACATGATCTAACTATGCAGGGACCAGAGCTCCTATTCATCCACCTCCATATGACTAGTATGAATTCTTGAAGACCTCGCTTGTAGTGAGTCCTCCATTTGGGTAAAACATTCCTCTTCTATCTTGCTTATGTTGAGATATTGCTACCTTGTTATTTAATTGTTAGGGTAAGCTCAAGACATGTCTTGACCCCCATTCCACTCACGATTAAAGGTATTATTGTATAATATAATATATATGACTCATAAGATGTCTATGTATCTATGAAGGCTACTTTAGTCCTTTACCCTTGTATGTTGTTGGCCGAAGTTTATGGCAAGTGGTGAACTTCCTAAGTCTCTACTCTTCATAGTTCCCTTCCCTTAGTTTGATTGTTGTGATTGAATAATGGTAATTCCTTACCGCCCCTATCTATAAAGTGTGTACTAAGCTCCTAATCCCCTTGGTACTAATTTTGATGATAAATTTATGCTTCCTAACCAATGATGTGCTTAAGTATACTATGAGGCTTGTTTGGGATGCTTTCGGGTTCCCCATTCGCTAATGTCGCACCTAGGCCCTAGTCTTGGGTTGTGACAGTTAAGCCCTTATGCTTTAGGGGCCACCTATTAGGCTATCAATTTCTTACTACTCTTAAGACTGGTTATAGATATTTTGAAACTTTTTATTTCCTTATATTGGTGAGTGAGGAACTTGTCCCACACTCCATCTATTGAAAATAGAGCATGTCTAAACTAAAGCTTGATGTGATCCTATTTAATCAAAAATTTGATTTGATTTCTCCTTTCTATCTTAGACCTTATGATTTGAGACTTACATTTAATTTTCTCTTTAAATTATTGTTGATGCTATATTTACCTAATAAATTCTCATATATTTGATATGTGATGTGCTGTCAAAATACAGCACATTTGATGCCCAAAACAAGGGATTTTGTGAGTTCTTAATGTGGTTCTTTATGGTTTTTATGTGTTTTTGTGTTGTTCTTGCAGAAAAGTTAGGTTGGTATGATTTTGAAGAAAAGTTGTAGATTTTGTTGAATCATAGGACATACGAGCTCACCTACGAGTCGTAGCCCAAGCTACAAGTCGTAGGGTGTGTTGCACAAAGAAATAGAGACCAAAATTAAGAAACCTGATAAGTGGAGGTCAACCCTCCAAGGCCATCATATAAGTCATAAGTCTCACCACGACTCGTACAGGTGGATTCATAGTAGGAATCAGAGACCCAAAATGTTGGTTCAAAAACTAAAGGCCAAGACTACGAGAGAAACATACGAGTCATAGCTCAAGCAATGACTCATATCTGTGGGTCATACCACTTCTATCCAAGATGCCAAGAGCCTAATACGAGACCCTCATTACAACTCGTAGGTCACCCTACGAGTTATACTTGTAAGGCGTATCAGCTGTCAGCTGTCTTTTTGTGTTATTTTTAGGGTTTATTTGTAAACACTATAAATACATTTAGTTCAATTTTTAGAAGAAGATCCCAGAAACTCTCAACTATATCATTTATTTGCATTTTTGCTTGTTTTGCCTTAGCCAAGAGTAGCTAAGCACCCACAGCTTGGGGTTGTGGGAATCATGGGTAGTTGATTTCAAATACCCTAGGTTTATTGCATGACAAGAGTAGCTAAGCACCCACAGCTTGGGTTGTGGGAATCATGGGTAGTTGATTTGAAATAACCTAGGTTTATTGTATTTCTACAATTAGGGTTTGCATGTATTGTCTATTTCCCTTCATTATGATTGTCGTTTTGTGGTGGCCAACACCAAACCCCGCCTACTATCACTAGCCCAACAAAGGTAGTGACGAATAGGAAAAGGGAAGTAGATGATAGAATTCGATTGATGTGTTCTCATCTAATTAACCAAACATGACTAAGGGGAGGTTGACAGGGACAATTGGTAATGTTTAGTTGGCACGCCATGGTGGTTGACCAAGCGACATGGTGAAATTTGACCTTCACCTTCACAAGAGGGATGGAAGAACCTAAGTTACCATCCTGTATGTGAATTTCTAATTGTAGTTATGTTACCTAGGTATTCGAGTCAAGAAACCATGGTGAACAAAATTCCCAAGTTATCCCTAAAATTGGGTATTTCCTCGCGTCTTGTTTTAGTGTTATTTTACTTTTGTTTTTGAATCATAAAAAAACCCCATTTAGATATTTTAGTTATTTATGCTTGAAATGATTAGTAGTGGATTCTTGTAGTCAAGCCCCGTATTCCCTGTGGATTCGAACCTAACCTTCGATTAGGTTAATTGCTGATAGCGATCACTTTCTTATTGGAGTGTGAACATTATCAAAAAATTATGGCGCCGTTGCCGGGAATACGACTAGGTTTTGACTTGAATTGACTATTAGTTAGTTCTAGTATTAATTTCTAGGATCTCTTGTAATTTACTTTTGTTTTTGTTTTTATTATTAGATTTTATTTGTAGGTGTACTAGGTTGTATGCCCAACACAAGGAGCCAAGGAAATCCCTTAGCTCCACTCAATTTGGAGATCCATCGACTACCAAAGAAGAGTGGCTCAAGTGAATGAGGATATCGATGTTGAGGAGGATATGAATATGAATGAGGATATGAGAAGAGAGGAGAATCCACAACAAAAAGGTAATATACCATAACTTAGGGGCTTCAATGAAAACGCTTATGGATGGAATCAATATCGATTAAACCCTATGGCTATAGATGTTACCAGTGCCATAGTACTGCCTCCTTTACTGGTAGATACTAAGTTCACTGTATCGAGTGGATTTCTCCAAATGATCTAAAATCGTGGACTATTCATAGGTCTACCTTCAGAGGATCCATATCATTATCTGCAAAATATGGTATTTTTTGCAAGAGTGTTACGGGGACACAAAATCTTTCTCTTGATGTTGTTGGTTTAAGAGTGTTTCCACTGTTATTAACTGGCAATGCAGCTGTATGGTTGTCTTAGCGTCCTCCGGGTACTATTACAAGTTGGGCTGAGCTTCAAAGAGTATTCTTTGAAAGATATTTTCCAAGATCTAAGAAGTTGAAGTTCAAGGATCAAATCAATAACTTTGAGCAATTGCTGGCTGACTCTATTAGCACAACATGAGAGAAGTTTACTAAATGCTTGAGGATAGTCCCCGATCACAAGATTGTTAATAATGCCTTGGTCGAGATTTTCTATTGAGCGGTTGATGAGAATAGTTAAGCTTGCACCGACACAATCATGGAAGACATGTTGATTAACTAACCTTTTGCATTGATAGCCGCAAGGATGGAGCAAGTGGTCAAAATAAATAGAGTATGAGTTCAATGAGAGCAAGGTGCGATGAAACCACCTTGTGCGGTCAACACCAACAATGAGCAAGCAACGGCGAACGAAGAGATATGAAGCAACTTGCTCAACTTCACACAAGTATAGACTTCGTTTTAAAGCAAAACCAAGCATGTGTCAAAGCAGTCACCCACCAACCTCCGAAGGCTCCCATCTATGACAAGAAGAGAGGGCTACAGGAATGGTCCTTATGTGCCACCTCACAATCGTGATACTGGGTCAAGTAACTCCATGATCGAAGAGATGTTTAAAAAGTTGTTGAAGTGGACCGACCACCAAGATGAGACTTTAAAGGGAATGAAAATGGATATTTCAAGTATTAACCAAAAAATAGAGTCTCCCTCGATGGCGATTAAGCAACTTGGTCAACAATTTGGACAAGTCTCTTCACAGTTGAACCAACGCCAAAAGGGCACCTTACCAAGTAATATAGTTCAAAATCCTAAAATTAAAGGGCATTGCATGGCGATTATGACCCAGAGTGGCAAGAGCACCATAGATCCCCTTATGTCAGTAATTATGGATGAAGGTGATGAGAAGGGTCTTGGTGGTGAAGTCGTTGTTGAGGGAGAAGATTCGAAGGTTGTTGTGATGTAACAAGAAGAGGCAAGAGAGCACAAGAAATTGAAATCAATGCCTAAACTCCATCCTCCTTTCCCTCAAAGGCTTAAGAAAAAGGAAGAGGAGGGTAAATTCTAACACTTCCTCTCGATGTTAAGGCAACTCTCCATTAACATTCCCCTGCCAGAAGCTTTGGAGAAAATGCCCGGGTATACTAAGTATATAAAGGATTTGGTAACCAAGAAACACATTTTGAGCCAAGAGTTCTCATAAGAACTCTAACAAAGCAGTACGATTATGATTAAATGCCTTGTTAAAAAATGAGAGGACCCCGGTGCATTCACCATTCCTTGCACCATTGGTGATGTTGAGTTCGCAAGAGCATTTTGTGACTTAGAAGCAGGCATCAATCTAATGCCTCTTGCTGTATTCAAAATGCTTTGCCTTAGCACTTCTACCCCGACAAGAGTAAGGTTGTTTATGCGGATTGAACCATTTAAAAGCTAGAGGGAATCTTTTTGGATGTACTTGTTAAAGTTGATAAATTCATCTTTCCCGCGAACTTTGTGATCCTTGATTGTGAGGTTGATTTTGAGGTGCCCATCATCTTGGGGAGACCATTTCTAGCCACTGGGAGAGCCCTAGTGGATTTGGTTCAGGATAACTACAATTTAGGGTCAATGATGCAGAGGTCATGTTTGATATTCGCCAATCCATGATGCACCCAAACAAGCTCAAGAGTGAGGTATGGACCCTTGATGATAGTTGATGAAGGAGATAACAAAATCGAGCCACGATGTTAAACAAGACACTTCTTGGGAGGCAACCCAAGCATTGTTGATAATTATTGGTTTTTTAAGTGTTTTTGGTTGATTGAGATTCTTAGGTAGAAGGTGTGAATATGTTTTTAGTTGAAATACATTGATGAAGTTGTAATATTTTGAAAATTGTTGTGTTTGAGACTTGGTTTGCAGGTGGAAATCAAAGAGTTGAAAAAGTGATAAAATTGCACTGGAAGCAACTTCTAAGAGCAGGCCTACAAGTTGTAGTCATCACTACGACTCGTAGTCATGCCTCGTAGAGGGAATAAGTGAGTATCAAAAGTTGGCACATATACTACGATCCAATCTTATAGCTCGTAGGATCTCTTACGAGTCGTAAGTGAGGTTCGTAGTTCAAGGTATGATTCTTAAATTATTTCAAGTATTGGATCTGTTACGAGACTAGGACCTATGAGTTGTAGGACATCCTACGACTTGTAGTTGGGGTCTCATAGCCCCGACCTGTAGCTTTTTAATGTCTGACTCATTTTCATTTAAATTTGACCCCAAATTCTTCATTTCCCAATACCTAAAGTGATGAAAAACCCCTAATTAGTGTCCCAATCATTTTTCTAATCAAAACCCTGGACACGCACGTCATTTTTCTGCTAAGATTCCGATGAAGACACTCTTTCCTAGGGTTTTGGCTTGTATTTTCATCTACAGTACATTGGTTCAATTTTTCTACCATTTGGTAAGTTTCTTGGTTAATCTTAATGCACTATGGTGGTGTTAGACAATCTTTTGTTATTGGTTCAATTTTTCTACCATTTGGTAAGTTTCTTGGTTAATCTTAATGCACTATGGTGGTGAGTTATGCTATGGTTGAATGTGTATGTGTTTCACCATGGCCTCTCAAGCATATTTGATGATATTTTCATATATTATTAAAAACCTTGGGTTGGTGTGCTTTGAAGGAGTTTGTGATGAATTAAACCTTGTTTGAATTTCTTGAGTGGGTGGTTGTGATTGTTTAAATGCCTAATCCCTTTGGTGTAATGCTTATTTGTTGCCTAAGCATTGAGAAATTATTGTCGAAATTGGAATTTAGGAAGTATGGGTGTGTTTCAAATGTCTTAACCTGTTAGACTAGCTTGAAATTGTCTAAATGGTATTTGTATCTCCATAGGATTTCTTATTGATATCAAATATAAGCTTGGAAAGTATTTTGTTTTTCGTGTGCTTGATATACTGTAAAATGATTTCGATTCTTAGGGACAATGGTTGTTTTAACTGTTTGTTGTCATTATGGGATTGCCTATGTGCCAAATATTTTGTATTGCTCTTATGTGCCAAAGCATTTTGAATAGTGTGTTTTTGCTTATGCTTGTTGTGGGAAATGATAGGCATTACTAGTGCCTCTTGTTTTTAGTTACGAGACACTCCTACGACTCATAGGATCCCCTATGAGTCATAGTGGTCCCTTGTAGCAAACATCAGTCACCTGTGGTTTCTTCATATTTCCCATATGAGACTCAGATACGATTGGTAATACCTGTTATAACACGTAAGGGGGTCTCGTAATCCTTACTCAGTTCTTAAAAATATCTCTGAAATTTTGTACGAGGCCAGCCTATGACTCATAGGCTCCCGTATGAGTCATAACTACCTCTCGTTTCTAAGGTCAAATTGTATCCTTGTAAGTCATACTATTACTACGAGGCCAGTGTAGGACTCGTTAGGTATCCCATGAGTCATAACTGCACTCGTACCTGCAGACCTGCAAGTGTTTCGGTGATCTTTCTTCTGTTTTATTTTGTTTCTATGCTTCAGTGTTTGTGTTTCTTGTTCTATGTTATGTGATTTATTGGATCAATCATCTTGAAACTTATATGTGGCTATGTGGTTGGTTTGCAGATAAAATGCCTCCAAAGGACAAATGTGCAGTTCAATCTTTCCAACAGAGGTTGATTGATGAATCCTCCGAGACTGAGCATTCAGAGGGCTCTGTGGAAGTCCACAGAGTCAGGATAGACCCTGAACCGAATAGACCCCAGACTCCCATGGAAGTTAGTAGTTCCTCCCAGTCTGGAGAAGAGGAACAACAGGGTAATGGGGATGGGTCAAATAGCAGCCTTTCACAGATGACCCCCTTACGCTCTGAGTCAGAATCAGAGTCTGAGAGCACTTCCCAATAGGAAAGAGTCCAGTCTCAACCCCCCGCCGACTGCATATGGTGTGTCCCAGGGATAAAGGAAATATATGATCAGGGTTTAGAACCCAAAGGATAGGGCAAATTGGTGCGATAATTTCACAAAGAATCGAGATAAAATGACTCGGGGTTAGATAAACTTCCAGGGTTGGATGCTGAGCTAGACAAACATGGGCTACGATGGACCACATAACAGCTAGGCAAGTACTCCCCCTTTGTATGCCGTGAGTTCTATGTGGCATATCTTGCTACACTCTGCTAGGGGCTACCAAAGAACAAAAAGCCAATGGAGTAGCTGAGGTTACAGGTGGTTCCAGTCTGAGGTAAGAGAGTCCTTATTTTAGAGGAGACTATTCGACGGATCCAGTTTGGACCCAATTATAGAGTGCCTCAATCTACCGCAGAATATGATGGGCAGATTGACAAGATGAGGAGAGCAGTGATGAGGAAGGATATTGAGGCTAGGACAGAGCTTGTACGATAGATTGCGAGCCAGATTTATCAGGAGGGCTTTTGGCTGACATAGGTTACAAATCACGCTGATACTATAGTGAAGGCCCACCTCTCTTTTTGGGCCAAGTTTTGGTAGTCTATTATCCGTTGGCACATCTAGCCCACTTTCACGGATAATTTGATCACTTTGGAGTGGGATGTATTATTACCTAGCATCTTAGCTGGTTATGAGATAAACTGGGCCCAAATCATCTTGGAGCAAATCCAAGAGGTAGCCGTCCAGATGAACACCTTACTGCCATTTCCTGTTTTGATTCATTGGTTGTGTAGTACAGTGGGTGTTCCTATTGACCCCCACCGGGACCAACACATAGCGGCTACATGCACCATGGATCCCAGCCTAATAAAGGCTAATGAGAACCCGATGGCTATTCAACAAGATCGAGAGCAGCACACCCCACATGAAGAGGGTAGTTCTGGTACTGCTATAGAGAAGATGGTGCCTCAGGACCCCACAAATCAGCTTTTAACTGTTTGTTGTCATTATGGGATTGCCTATGTGCCAAATATTTTGTATTGCTCTTATGTGCCAAAGCATTTTGAATTGCTTGATGCACCATGATGTTAGACTTCTTTTGACCCCAGTTCTTATTTTATCATTTTGGATACTTTGTTCTATTGTTAGACAATCTTTTGTTATGTTGATTTTTGGATATGTTTAAATATTTTTATGTTGGATGCTATTTTTACTTATATTTTAGATGTTAGTTTTTGGTTTTTAATGAATATATGTATATATTTCTATATTATCGTGTTTTGTTTTCGTTCTTGTCTGTACTTCGAGGACAAAGTATCCTATTTTGATGGGGTGTGGGAAGTTATGGATTAAGGTAAAGTTTGAGCAGCTCAAGTCCATAACTTTCCCTATTTTTGATCCCAAAGTTTTCTTGCTGTGATTCTTTTTCCTTGTAGATATTTACTTTTTTGTTGAACCGATATGTTTATGTAGTGTAGATAATGTGCAAATTCATAGTGGTGTTATCTGTTGGCATATACATAGTCTTTAACTGCGTTTTAAAGTTTTGATGAAAAATTGAGTACCCTCAAAACTTTTGAGATTGTGGTTGTTTATGCATTATACCTTTTTGAGTATCTAGCAATGTTTGTTCTGATATTGTGAAGGTAAGTTGTGGCTGAAAGCATGACCTGTGAGTCTATACTTGATTATGGATGCAATGCCATGTGTGTTGTGAGCTTATTTTGTTGCATTCATGCATCTTGTATGGACTCAAAACTTGCCTTAGTACTCTAAGATTAGTTTGGTGATATGGTGGATATAGAAGGAATCTTAGGCCTCTATTCTTTGAATGAACCCACTTTTAGCCTAAAATGACCCACTAAATAAGTGAGAGTATCCTTTGTTCCAAATCTTTGATCTTATCATTGACTTATTCTTTCTTGACACCTTGCTAGCTTAACCTTGTTTAATGAAATAGCTTGATATTGGCTTTGGTCTGTCCTTGGACATATGAACCGTAATTGAGGCTAAACGCCTAAGTTGAGGGTGGCTACAAGTTGTGGCCCTGGTTTAAGGAATAGATATTGTGTACTTCACCTCAGGCTAAAAACTTAAGTTGAGGGTGACCCTTATTATGGTAAAGTAATGACAATGAGGTGGTTAGTTGGGAAATAAAGAAAGAAATGAAAAATCATGAGCTGAGTGAAGAAAAAGAAAAGAAAAGTGCCTTGAGTTGAGAAAAAGTACCAAGAATTGATTTCAGAAATAAGGCACAATTTAAAATAGAAAGAAAGCACTCGAGAAAAGTTCAAAACAGGAAAATAAGGGTGGATTTATTGAAATGGGTTGGATTATAAAAGCAAAATGTATTGGTAAATATAGTTTAAGGATAGCTTTGAGTCACCACTTGCCTAAAATTCCATACCAGAGCCCCCTGGGCCTATGTTACAAGCCCATAAGTCCTAAAGTGATCCAAATCTACTTTATCACCAAGCCAGAAGATGAGTATAGAGACAAGCTTATGGTGTTAGTCAGTATGCATGAATTTCAATTGTGAGAGTGACAATGCTTCCTCAATCCTTAACTTCTAAATGCTTTTTGAGTTGAGTATGGGGGACTTCTTTCCAGTGAGGGCATTTTGGCGAAAAAGAAGTGAACACTTTGCTGAGGAACGAAGTAGCTCGCCTAAAAGGAGAGGAACGAGGTACTACTTAAGTAGCACATGACTATACCAATGAGTGTGGATGGTGGATGCTCCTTTGCTTGTCATAGTTGGATTGCTAGGTATCTCATTATGTTCTGATTTTGCTTAATAACCTCACAATCCTATTTTACAAATGGTAGTTGGGTATCTGAATCAAAGGAGCTGTTGTATATGCAATTAGTGTAGCTATAATGTATTTCTCATTGTCTGCGTATTTTTGTGTTGTTCTTGCAGAAAAGTTAGGTTGACATGATTTTGAAGAACAATTATAGATTTTGCTGAATCATAGGATATAAGAGCTCACCTACGAGTCGTAGCCCAAGTTACGAGTAGTAGGGTGTGTCGTAGCAAGAAACAGAGAACAAAATTTAGAAATCTGCTAAGTAGAGGTCACCCTTACGAGGCCATCCTATGAGTCGTAAGTCTTACCATGATTCGTATAGATGGACTCGTAGCAGGAATCAGAGAGCCAAAATGTTGGATAAAAAACTGAAGGCCAAGACTACGAGAGGAACATACGAGTCGTAGCTCAAGTAACAACTCGTACCTATAGGTCATACCAGTTCAGTCCAAGATGCCAAGAGCCTGATACGAGACCCCAACTACGACTCGTAGGTAACCCTATGAGTCATACCTGCAAGACGTACCAGCTGCCAACTGTTTTTTTGTGTTATTTTTAAGGTTTATTTGTAAACACTATAAATACATTTAGTTTGGTTTTTAGAAGAAAATTCCAGATTTTAGAAGAGAGAACTTGCCTTTGGATATTCTCTCAAGAATATTTTAGGGTTTTAGATTTGTTTATTATTTTCTCTTGGAATACCCATTTTGGGGATTGCAAATCTTGCTTTGTACTCATTGTTGATCAATTAAGCTTTTGGGTTTGCAATTTGTGGTGTCTACAATCTTTATTGTTTTTGGTAAAACTCTCAACTATGTCATTTATTTACATTTTTGCTTGTCTTACCTTAGATATGAGTAACTAAGCACCTATAACTTGGGGTTGTGGGAATCATGGGTAGTTGTTTTAAAATAACCTAGGTTTATTGCATTTCTACAATTGGGGTTTGCATGTATTGTCTATTTCCCATCATTATGATTATCGTTTGGTGGTGGCCAACACCAAACTCCGCCTACTATCACTAGCTCGACCAAGGTAGTGGCGAATAGGAAAAGGGAAATAGATGACAGGATTCAATTGATGTATTCTCATCTAATCAACCAAACTTGACCAAGGGGAGGTTGATTGGGACAATTGGTAATGGTTAGTTGGCACGCCATGGTGGCCGACCAAGCGCCATGGTGAAATTCAACCTTCACCTTCACAAGAGGGCTGGGAAAACATAAGTTACCGTCCTGCATGCGAATTTCCAATTGTAGTTATGTTACCTAGGGTAATTGAGTCAACAAACCATAGTGAGCATAATTCCCAAGTTGTCCCTAAAATTGATTGAGTGTTTCCTCGTATCATAGTTTAATGTTTATTTTACTTTTGTTTTTGAGTCACACCCCCTTATTTAGAGATTTTAGTTATTTATGCTTGAAATGATTAGTAGTGGATTTTTGTAGTCAAGCCCCGTATTCCTTGTGGATTCGACCCTAACCTTCAGTTAGGTTAGTTGTTGACAACGATCGCTTTCTTATTGGAGTTTGAGTATCATCAATATGTAAGATGACTTGGTTGGGTTCCTTTGGTTTCCAATCACTGTGTCACACCTAGGTCCTAGTTTTGACCGTGCCTAACTGGTAATTGATTCTATGGGCACGTATGGTTGGTTATAGATCATTTTTCTGAGACCTTAAATTTGAACCCAAATAGTGACTTGAAATCAAATCGAATTGTTGGACTTTGGATGCAAATTCGATTAATAACTCATAACTTCCTCGTAAATTGTCAAAGAATTCTGGAAAAATTCTAAATGTTGAAGGTTTCTACAAACCCAATCCATGACTTGTGTAACAACCCCCAATTTAGGATCCTAAAGTCCAGAAAAAGCTGGGTTATAGTAACTTGGATTCAAGTTCACGAGGGTGACTTATGGCCCATAGGTGGATTTACAGATCGTAGGTTCGACCCTTAAATATGAACTTCAAGAAAGGGAAAATATTATCAAGTGCGGGGTAACCCATGAACCAAGTTTGGCCCGTAGAAAGGATGACAATCTGTAGATAGGATCATAGGTGGGACTTTCAAAATTGAAGGAAATATGTAGTTTTATGGAAGTGATCTATGAATTAACAACACAGATCGTGAAATGATATATGACCCGTATCATCCCTTCTTAGATAGGGTCTAAGAAAATTGAAAAAATAGCTAAGTGTTGAAAGACTTTACGAGTCCAACAATGAACTGTAGACCAAGTGATAGCCCATAAGATGGTTTCATAGTTTCGAGTTTAGCAAATCAGTTTTAGGGATTTTGGAAAAGTTAATAGGACGAAAGGACCTAAGGTCCGTGGTTCATTCTACGACCTGTAAACGGGCTTTTATAGAGTGATTTTCGACAGTTTTAATGAAGGGCAGTTTTATTATTTCTGTCATTTCTATTCCTAAACTAAGTCACTTTGGTGAACTTTGGGACCTTAAATCAGATCCTAAACCCTAAGAAACTCCCATTCTCTTTATTCTTCCAATTCCTAAAAATGTCTAAAGCAAGAACGTTCTCTAGAAGGCAAGGCAAAAAATAGGGTTTTCAAGGCTCTTCTCAAAGGCTTCAAGTTTGTTTTTGCCAAGTTTTTTAAGGTATGTGAGTTTGATTTATGGGTGTCCTTCAACCCATAAATTTATATTTTAAAGTATTTTACCTTTTCTTTAAGTTCCTCAAATTAGCATGCATGCTTATGATGATTTCATGATACTTTAGATTATTAAATGATATTAATGAAGTCTTATGGTATATTACTAAGTATATGCATATATTTAAGTTATTGATGATATCCCAATGATGTGTTTTGTTATCGATAAGATGTGGTCTATTTTACATGTTTCCAAAAGAGTATACTCTCATGATTTATGTGATTTATGATGTTTCTATTTAAAAGCCTAGCCCACTTAGTTTCAAGCAAGGTTTACATGATTTATGATGATGATTATGGCTTTAAAGCTAAGTTTTAAAGTAATGATTTGTCAAAGATGTAAACATGTTGACAATTGCCCTAGAGATGTTTAAGAACTCTCCCCAAAATGAAAGGACAATTCTCACTTGGTGGTTTCTAAGTTCGAGTTACTCCTATGATTGTTACTTACAATTGTAAGTGTCAAAAGAACATGTTTTAAAGATTTCATGGGATGACTTAGCACCATGTGGACTTGAGATTGGGATTCATTCCGTTATTTGAGGTATGATCCATTAAAGATAAATCTCAATGTCCCAAACTATGTGCTTGATGTCGCTCAAATGACACCTCCTTTTGAATCTATAAGCAGTCGTTGTCAAAATATATAACCTAACCAAGGTTAGGGTCGAACACATAGGGAATATGGTCTAAACTTGTAGTAATTATTAGAAATTCGAATGAATTAACCTACTTATCTGCCGAAAGGGGAGGGTTGTAATTGCAGTAAGTAAATTTAAACTAGAAGCAAGTTTTGTGAAATCAGTGAGAGATGTAACAGGTATATTGTGTTCCCCATGAACTCCTAACTTAGTATCACTAGATAATCATAATTTTTTCTAGTGTATAACATGTAAAATTGGTAAGTTAAGTTTACCAAACCTTTTGATCCAGGCAAGAGGTAAATTTCACTTCGTGATTTGATTTATCCCCCCAGTGTGACATTACTAACCCTTACCTTTTGTTCCTTTACAACTGCCCTTTGATCTAGTTAGGTTGATTAGACAAGAGGGATCATATCGAATCCTGTTAATTAATCTATTTTCCTATTAATTACTACCTTGATCCAGTCAGTAAGAATTAGGTGGGTTCTAACATTGACCACCATTAAAAATCATTCATAGCAAAGAGAATTAATTAATATATGCATGCTCACTTTTCAAGAATTACAGATTATCTAATTTTACCTTGTTAGTTCTTCATGTTTCTTGACACTCCAGTTGTAGATTTAGCTATGCATGATCATTGTAGATGAGAAAATCATATTATGCAATAACATAATTAAACACCTATAATGATGAATTTAAGAACAAGAAATTCAATGTACTCCACAAGAAATCATAATGTACTTAATGTACAAATCACAAAATATGAGTTCTCCAAGTGTTTCTATCCTCTTTTGTGTCTCATGATGAAAAAGACCTAAAACATTTATTTATAATAAGTAAAATACAAATCCAAAATAGAATAGAAAAACTGGATTCGATAGCTTCTATGGATGAGATTACGGGCTGTATAAGAAACCACAACCCATACCTGTGCTTTGTACTGTACAATTTCCTAAATTAGACTTCAACTTCACGAGACCTTCTTATGGGTCATATTCTGACTTATAGCTTGTAGAGGATTTCATCTGCTGACTTATAATAAGTAAAATACAAATCCAAAATAGAATAGAAAAACTGGATTCGATAGCTTCTATGGACGAGATTACGGGCTGTATAAGAAACCACAACCCATATCTGTGCTTCGTACTGTACAATTTCCTAAATTAGACTTCAACTTCACGAGACCTTCTTATGGGTCATATTCTGACTTATAGCTTGTAGAGGATTTCATCTGCTAACCTTTCTTAAACTCTTCATAATCTGAACCTCCAAGAATGACCTTATCTATGACCCTTGAAGAAATCTATGGCTCATTTGACAGTTCGTGGATGAAACATCCAAAACTAGGCCCTTCACTGGATTTGACTCACAAAACTACTTGACGGCTCATGGAGTGAACCACAGCTTATAGAATTGTCCATAAATTCCCAAAAACTTCAATTCAGTAGAACTTTGCCCAAAATCATATTGAATCTTATAATCCTGTGAAATAATCATAGAAACACATCAAAATCACTAACATCACTTTGAGAACACACAAAATTCTATGTTTTAAGCATCAAAAGTGTTATATTTTGACAGTACATCATTGCCATTATAGGATCCTTTATAGGCTAGGCTAGTGGATCCACCTAAATCATTTATGTTATTAAGATGCATGCAAACTTGACGTAGTTCCACATGGAAAGTGGTCTCCCCGTGCCAACATAATGGGTTATGTTAGATTCCATGTAGTAGCTCACAGTCTTATATGTTGATTAAGGTCTTCTCCTACAAGTTTATGACTCTATGGTATGGTTCTTTATTTGTGATCTCTAATGTATGTTATCTCTTCCATATTGAGCTATGTTCCTTTTGCATGCTTAAGGTCACTTTATGTACTTTTCATCTCATTCGCATTTATATATTATATATATGAATGATGGCATTACAACTTTATACATGTATTGCATCTCACGTACTTAGTACATTCCAATGTACTAACATATATTTTGTCATCATGATTTTACCATGTAGGGATAGGTACTCCTCCATCGACTTATGGCTAGTATTTGGCGTTCAAGACTAGCACTTTTATTTATGTTGAGCTCTTTGTTTGGGACTCTACCATTTTCCTTTTTAGGTTGTGTTTTATTTTAAAACAATGTATATGTTAGCCCTTTGAGGCTTTTAAATTCTATGTTGTTGCTGTTATGGAGTCATTTTCTATTTGATGGAAATCGACCATTATCGGTTCCATCCATCGATGCAGTAGTTGGTATGCTTCATAGACAAAATGGTTTAGTATTATATGCCTTTTAAGGTTGCTTCATTGTGTTAAAAAAGCCCATAATGCTTTCCCATTTTACATTCTATATTTCTTTATGTTTATGCCTATAAATGCTTAAGATGGCTTGAGTGAGGTGCCTTCGGGTATCTCATTTGCCGTGTGATGACTAGGCCTTAGGTCATGTTATTATAAACTTAGTTTCAGAGCATGAGGTGTTCAAAAATTCATCTAATATCCATGCATACCCATATTGAGTAGAGTCTCATTCAAGGTAGTGAACCGCACCATTATCTTGAGTGAGAGGCTATAAAATGGTTTAGAAAAGTCTTCCCTTCTTTCTGTAGAGTTGACTAAAGTTTTCCTATAACTAATGACAAACTTCTTCTTATTTCTAGATTATGCCTCTAAGAAAAGCTCCACATCAAAAGGCACTCCCGAACAACAAGTTCCTCCTCTCCAACGAGATGATGGAGTGTCTCATATGGAGTTTCGAGCCACCTTTACTTTGTTGGCCCAAACATTGTCCAATCAAGCTAACCAAGAGATAGTCATTTCTCCTTAATTTCCTACTCCAGCCGCTAGAGTGCCTGAATTCATACGGATGAACCCTTCAGAGTTTCATGGTTTAAAGATGGAGGAGGACCCTATTGATTTCCTTGAGGAAGCCTACAGGGTAGTTGTGGTTATGGGTATCCCTTCTAAAGAAAAAGCTGAGTTGGTGGCCTACCAAATCTAATGGGTGGACGAGAGGGGCCAAGAAGTAGGTCCCATTGTATGGGAAGAGATCAAATGTGCCTTCTTAGATCGATTCTTTTTGATTGAGCTAAGGGAGGAAAAGGTCCAAGAGTTTATCCACCTCAAGGAAGTGAGCATGAGTGTGAGGGAGTATGCCCTCAAATTCACTAGGCTCTCCATGTATATTCCCTCATGGTTGTGGATCCATGGGCTCACATGAGTAAATTCATCTCCGGCATATCCG
>DF359352.1:0-22251 GCA_000787875.1 Solanum virginianum
ACTCTTAACTACATTTAACTTCCTAATCTACTTGATAACTTCAACAAATTTAAATAACCATTGAGTTAGAGCTAGGGGTGGACATGGTACGGTACGGTATGATGTTTAAAAATTTGGTATGATAATTTTGATGTTCGATATTTAAAAATACGATATCATTATCATACCAAATTAGTTCGGTATGATTCAGTATTTCTAATTTCGATTTCGATATTTTACGGTATAGTAATTCGATAACCATAATTATGGACAATGAATAATACAAAAGCTAATCAACGGCACATACATACTACATAAACAGTACATATAACTCTCCTTACAAAATAAGTAAGAATAATTCTTTTATAGTTGAATTATGGACTTTTAGGAATTAGGACATCAAACACTACTGCAACTGCTTTGTAGACATGAATTGTATGAACTTTATGGACATAAGATAGTTGAAGTATAAGCTTTGTGGACATGAATTGTATAATGGAAAAACTAAGTTCGTAACCCTATAAAGAAAACTATTTACATTCATATACCTCTTTACATTTTGTACCCATGCTATTAAAATTTTGTCTCCTAATATTAAAATTCATACGCTGACGTCATGTTGACATCAACACCTTCTTGTATGATATACCAATAGGGTATACATATAACCCTCCTAATATTAAAATTCACGCACTGACGTCAACACCTGTTTGTATGATATATCAATAGGGTATACATATACCAACAAGGTATCACAGATGATTAAGCTCAATCATATATGATACCGATATGGTATAAATACACCGACGGAGTATATAATGAATATATTTTCTATAATTTAGAGTTTAATAATTTTTTTATTTGTTTCTTATTTATTTCTTAAAAAATTCTATATACCAGTTGAGTATCAATATACCGTCAGAGTATCACAAAAGACTGAACTCATTCTATATGATGCCGCTATGGTATATATATACCGCCAAAATATATTTCATAGTATTTATGTTGATGTCAGCATGACGTCAGCACGCGAAATGAAAAGGGGTAAATGGGTAGAAAGATAAATAGTTTGGATAATGAGTCTATTAAAGGTGAATAGTTTAGATTGGGTCTATTAAGGGTAAATAATTTTAAATTAGGTCTATTTTGCATATTTTTTCCTTGTATAATTGGTCTTTTTTCTTAATATAAATAAAAAGCCCATTGGGCATTTTTATATTTAAAATAATTTGAAATATATATAAAATATTATATTATATTTCGGTATGCTATATGATATTTTGGTATTTATTTTTTGAATACCAAATATCAAAGAAAATTATAAGTCATACCAAATACCATAATAACCATACCACGATATAATTTTTTTAAATTTTGATATGATATTCAGTATATATCATACCATGGCCACCCCTAATTAGAGCGTTGATGAGTCTCCATAGCCTTGATGATTTGTCAATTTATTGGATGATTGAATAGAGTTATGAAGAGATGATTCCTTTGTGATTCCCTTGGTACCCATGACACCCATACCTTCAAATCATAAATCATCAAATAAACCAATAGAAAATCTCAAAGTTATAAAATTCTACATCTGTCTTTGTTTACATCTCTTTTATGGATGCAAGTAGGTGATACTATCACATCTGCCCGCTCTTTACTTGTATAAAAGTTAACCTGACTCATATTGAGCCGTTCAATAATTCTAACTTCTTTTTATGCTTGAATCTTTGTTCCTATTTTTACCGACAAGGATTCAATTATATAACCTATTTCAGTACACCAAAAGTGCAAATTACGTAGAGGGTTGAGTTGGTAATGACTGCGTCAATGATTACAGAGTAGTGAGGCACCCAATTTAGACCAACTCCAAACTATAATAAACTCTTGATACCCTCCACCCTCTTCACTCATTCTCCCCACTTTCCTTCCTTATTTAACTCCATAAAATAGTTATCACAAAAACAAGAACAAGAAAGAAAGAATCTCCTTTTTTTTTTTGAAAAAATATTAATATTAATTTTAATTTCCCACATTATATGTTTAATACCATACGATTAAAGGACACTTTTATATATTTAACATAAATTTAATTTAGGACTATAAAATTAAAAAATCTCCTTTATTTTCTTAAATTTCATGCTCAATCAAATCAGATCATGACATAGTATACTCATCATTAATACCCCTCTTTCATTTTAGTAACATATTAAAAATAGGTATTTTATCTTTATAAATAAAGGAAAGTCTGTTCATTTTTTTAAAATATTATTCTTGTCATTAAATTTAAATAATTACATAAAATATGAGTTGTGACATTTTAATTTTTCCAAAAATAACTAATAAAATTAACTAGTAAAAATGGACGGAGGAAGTATGTGTGTGTATGTGTGTGTATATATATATATATATATATCAACAAGTATGAGGTGGCACACGTTAGAGCAAGATTCCAGTTACTTCACTGCGTTCACACTTATTTTAATAATCCCAACACAAATAATAATGACATGCGATATGGTTGGTAAGGAAATCCTTACTAAAATGTCACTTAATAGATTGTCAAACATGTCATATAAGAAGTTATGAAATTATTTCAAATAAAAAGTAAGGCTAATAAATTAAAATATCAGAGTAATAATTATAATTTGAGTGCAATGCCTCCTTTATCACATATAATGACAGAGTCAGAATTTTATTTAAGAAATATTGTAATTTTAAAATATAAAATCATGTTAAAGTTAATAAGTGTCAATATGATATACTATCTAGAAAATATTTTTTTTAACTAAACAATGTAATTTTGTGATGAAGGGACGTAGACAAGTGAATGGGACTCTGCTAGTGATCATACATATATTCTTAGTTTAGTACTTCTTCCGATTTATTTTAGTTGTTGTGCTTATTAAAAAAAAGTTGTTATTTTAAAAAATCAAAATATAATTAATTATTTATTTTAATATTTATTATTTCATCTAGCTATTTCATATTAAGTGAATTTGTGAGTCAACACATTTATCTCTTAAGAAAAATATTCAGGAACATAAATTAAATCATATTTTTCACTATTGTCCTTTTATTTATTCTCAAGTTATGCAATTTATCTCCTAGAAAATATGAAATTTCATTAAAGAAAAGGACAAATATAAAAAAATTTCAAACATTTTATTTTGAATTTTAGACAATTCAATTATTTTAAACAATTAAAAAGAATCCCAAAAGTTTACTTAATATAAAATACAGGAAATATTATTTCATAAATATAAAAAAAAAATTAATGTGGTGAAAATTTAGTATTAAAAAAGAAATCGATCAAATGACTCTTTTGGTCAATATTTCTTCAAAAAGCATGCAAAACAAATATAGTAAGTAAAATAGACCAAAAGGAAGTATTTTTAATATAGCAAATTCAAGGTTTAATCTGATTTAAGCCATAAAAGTAATCATACCTACTGTAATTAGTTAATTTACGTATCAAGATGAAACACAATAAAATCAAATAAAATAATTAGTATGATTACAGTGGCGCAACTAATAAAAGCAAGATTCTATTTACTTGAGTTGCGTTCACACCTATTCTAATAACTCAGATTCCATTCAAAAATCCCTTTCACATTATCTCACTCATCTAATTTTTTAATGAAAATTGGGCGAGTTGAGTCAAATTTGAATGAGTTATAATGCGTTAAAATTCAATCTAATCTAAATTTTCTTGGGTCAAAACAGATTGAGTAATGAGTTATAGAGCGGATCAAGACCCAACCCAACTCAACTTTTACTAAGTTTTATTTACTTTATTTGTTCTTTTCAATATTTTAGTACTTAATTAAATTATATTTTTTTTATTTTCGCTATATAAAACATATCAAATTAAAAAAAATATTTCAAAAATATTTTGACAAGATCTCTTTCAAGTCGATGCGGATTAAATATCAACCCAATTTTAAATAGATTGAGATGGATTGAGTTAATAAATGAATAGATTGTTAATCCGTCCAAACTTCAACAAATTATATGAATTAAATGAGTTGGATTTAATTTTGTTACCCCTTACATTTTTTACTCAAACAACATCCATCTTTATCTACAGAACGAGTGAAGCCTTGAAGTAAAGTTGGATCACTCATAACCATTATTTATGACTTTTTTTTTTGTTAAAAATATAATTAGATTAATCTATTGCTATGCAATTATAGGTAAATTTCATTTTTATTGTGCATTACAATCAATTAATTTTATTTATTTTTACTTGTCCATTTTGAATTTGTTTGACAATATTAATGATTCATATGAGTATTTTTATCATAATACCTATATTAATTAATTTATACTACTTTTGAATCTTCAGAAATGATTTAAAAATTAAGTAATTAATATTAAACGTAAAATAGAAAAAAGAATAGATCTTGATTTGTTATAAGTAGCAAATAAGTAAGAAAATCTATTTTTAAAATAGCGGACAAGTAAAACTAAACAAAATGTTGTCATTTTATTTTCATTTTACTCTTACAATTCTGTTTCGGAGATTTTTCATGCAAGGGGAAATATTCTTTCTAATTCCGCAAAAATAGAGATAAAAGTTGCATAAATTTTACCATCTCTCAAAAAAAAATTTTAATAAACATTATTTGATACTCCCTTTGTATAATAAATTAAATTTTAAAATGTTTATTTTATCCTTAATGAAATAATTTCTAGTAATTTTGATAATCGTAATAGTATTTTCAGACTTCCATCGTGAATAGCTCCACTTTGGGTATCGAACATTAGGTGAAAAAAAAACGCAATATCTTCATCCCAATTTGAAACTTAGATCTGTATAAAATTTATTGGTACGACACAATGACGGAGCCAATTTTTTCGTCAAGGATATTCATACTTTTAGAACATGGATCGGTGATTTTTATATCAGGGGTGTTTAACAATTGATATATATCAAAATATTTATATTTAACCTATATATTTTAAAAAAAATTTAATAAAGAATATTCATCTGACTATTCATATGGGAATGTAGCTCCGTCCCTGATATGAGAGTGGATTAAAGGAAGTTAAATTAAAAGGAGGACGCGGGCCAATCCAACAAACATCGCAAGGTAGGTACGATTGCTTTTAAGCAATGAGACCTAATCCAAAAATAGGTAAAATTGGACCCACCAAAGGATTAGGTCAATCAAATGAACTCTTTCCTTCCAATATATATATATATATATATATATATATATATATATATATATATAAATGTGACAAATCTCTTACAAATAAAAAGCCTTGATTCATATGGGAAATTGTATAAGAAAAGAGTCTTCCATGCAATGGGGCGGCGAAGACTGGGGCTTCACATCTACTGTGCCAGAAATCAACGAAGAGTTGTGTCACCGTAAGACGATGAAGCTAGAGGAAGATCAACTCCTCATTCATTCTTCAACGCCTGTGATAAAAGAGGTAAAGGTTAAGATCACAAAGAAGGAATTGTCAGAGTTGATGGGTAAAGCGGACGTGCAAGGCTTATCCGTTCATCAACTGCTCGAGCAGTTGATGAACGTAAGCGAAAGAATTGAGCTGCATCATATTAACTCGTGGAGGCCTGCGTTACAGAGTATACCAGAGGACAGTTGATAAATTAGGTCATTTTTTTTTTTTTGGAGTTAGGAAGAGTTCATTGATTTGTTTATATGTAGTTTGTATAGTAGGAGAGTTTCAGAAAATGAGATCTTTTGCCATTTTACTTATTTGGATAGAAAAAATTAGTATTTTCTGATCTCTTGGGTATAAAAATGAAGTCCTCTCGTGTAAAAATGACGTATAATAATTTGTTTCATACAAAATTAAAAAATAATTTCTCTGGAAAATTTCTAATCGTTTTATAAAGTTTAATTTATGTCCTTTCTGCCGTAGATTGATTGGAAAAGGAGGCGGCCGGCCAGCCGACACTTCTCCTTTCCTCAACGAGGCAACCACTATCTACCTCTGTAAGCCTTTAGTGAGTGGAATATTTATTTTTTACCAAATACTTTTAATCAATCTTTAATTTGATTATATTTTAGGGAAAAGTACACAATCTAATTTGAAAATTATTTACTCTTAATAGACCTAAGTTAAATTATTTATCCTTAATGGACCCATGACCCAAACTATTTATTTTTTTATCCATTTACCCTTTTTTATTTCGCGTCTAACGTCAGCATAAATACTATAAAATATACTCAATTGGTATATATATATCATATCGATATCATATAGAATAAACTCAATGCTCTACGATACTCTGGCGGTATATATATACCCAATTGGTATCATATAGGATTATGTTTTTTTCAAGAAAAAAATAAGAAACAAATATTTTTTTTTTTATTAAACGCTAAATTAGTAGAAAATATATTCGTCATGAAACTCCATCATTATATTATACCATATCGGTATCGTATAGGACTAAAAAATTATTAAAGTTACACAATTATTTATTAAACTCTAAATTAGTAGAAAATATATTCTTGTGATACTACATCAATATATTGATATCCTATCGGTATCATATAATTTTGAGCTCTTTTTTAAATAAATAAAATAATTAAGAGAAAAAAATTATTAAAGTTACAAACTTATTTATTAAATTCTAAATTAATAGAAAATATATTCTTTGTGATACTCTATCGGTATATTGACACCATATCAGTATCATATAGAATTGAGCTTAATCCTCTGTGACACCCTGTTGGTATATGTACACCCTATTGGTATATCATACAAGGCAGAAGAATTTTAATAGTATAGGGAGGATAAAATATAAATAGGTATATGGATATAAATAGTTTCCTTTAAAGAGACATAAATCTACTTTTTTCTATTTTTTAAAGTTAAATTAGATTAGAATTTACTTAATATTTTAATTTTAATATTTAAATATTCGAAAGGGTCATATGCTATTAAAACATCATAAATTATTATTTTTCTTATATCAATATAATTAACAAGATTTTTTAAAATGCTAGTTACAATTCACTTTGAAATGGAGAGTATATAATAAAAGCAGAGTACTAAACTAAAATAACAAGAAAATGGAGAGAAAGAGAGAGAAGAGGTCATGTTTTGTACAGTTTCCTTTACTTAAAAAAGAATTACTTACTTCACTTTTTTATTTGTTTTAAAAAAAATGAATCATTTCATCTTTTAAGGTTAAAGGGCATTTTGGTACACTTACAATAACAACAACAACATATATTTAATGATATCTCACAAGTAGGGTCTGGGAAGAGTGAAATGTACGCAGACCTTACCACTACCTCACAGAGGTAGAGAGACTGTTTCTTGGGAGCTCTTGTCTCAAAAACCCATAAGCAAAATAAATTGGATATGGGGAAAAACGGGAAAGGAAAAGAAAAGAATTAAAAAGGAAGAATGACTAATAACGAAAAACACATAATAATATGTAAATACGATAAAATTAACATATATAAGATAGGTAATGACAACATATGATAAAAAGACACAACTAATCTTATTACTCTACTATACCCTAAGGTTAGACATCAACCTAACCCAATTAACATATTAGCATGGTACTCTAATGCGCGACCTCCGCTCCTTTCTATCTGAGGTCATGTTATTAATGAGATCAAGTTTCGGCATGTCTTGTCTATGATCACCTCCTCCCCCAATACTTCTTCAGTTTACATCTACTCTTCCATGCGATCCCTAAATCCAATATCTCGCACCTTTTCACTGGAGCATCGACACTTCTTCTCTGCACATGTCAAAAAATCATTGCAGTCTTGTTTTCCTCATCTTATCAACTACAGGAGCCACCTCTAACTTCTCCCGAATGGTGTCATTCCTAATCTTGTCACTCTTGGGATGTCCACACATCTATCTCAACATCCTCATCTCTGTGACCTGCATCTTCTGAATAAGTGAGTTTTTGATAGGTTAACACTTCACTCTATATGGTCTCACCTCAATTCTGTAAAACTTACATTTAAGTTTAGGTGGTATCTTCTTATCACACAGTACTCCAAAGGCAAGCCTCTATTTCGTCCATGTTACCCCAATACGACGTGTGACATCATCGTCGATATCGCCACTATATTTTGGATGATGGACCCAAGATATTTGAAGTACTATCTCTTGGGAATATATTGAGTGGCAAGCTTCACATCAATGTTTGTTTCATCCCTTACAACACTAAATTTACACTCTAAGCATTTTGTCTTGTTCCTGTTCAGTTTGAACCCATCCTATTCCAAAACACGTCTCCAAACCTCCAATATATCATTTACTTTAATCTGATTCTCATCAATCAGTATTAAGTCATCCGCAAATAACATACATTATGCAACCTCCTTCTGAATAGACCGTGTCAGCTCATCTATCACCACGGCAAACAGAAAAGGGCTCAACACAGATCTTTGATAAAGTCTCATCTCAACAGGAAAATACACCGAGTCTCCTCCCACAAGTTATGGCTCCATAGTACATGTCCTTTATCACTCTAATATACACCATTGAGACACTTTTCACCTCCAGACACCTCCATAGGACATCCTTCAAAACTTTATTATAGGCCTTCTCGAGATTAATGAACACGATATGAAGGTTCTTCTTTCTTTCCCTGTACTTCTCTAATAATCTCCTAACTAAATGAATTGCTTCAATAGTCGACCGCCCAGGCATCAATCTGAGATGATTCTTTGAAATAAACACTTCTTTTCTCACCCTAATCTCCACCACTCTGCCTCAGACCTTCATGGTGTGACTTAATAACTTGATACCCTTGTAATTATTACAGTTTTGAATATCACTCTTGTTCTTATACAATGAGACCATTGTGCTCCTCCTCCATTCTTCGGGCATCTTGGCAATCTTCGCAATAATATTTTGGTATACCTAATATAACTTTAGTTTAAAATCACAAAATTAAAAAGTCTTCTTTATTTTCTTAAATTTCGTACCAAATCAAATTATGTCATTTTTTAAAATGGAGAGAATATTACTTTTGCTTCTTTTTTGGGTGATACTTTACGTTTACATTATGTATAAGCCTAGAAAACTTGAAGAGGAATCATTTTACTGTATCTGTTGAAGAGATGGGGTAGTATAGTATGTTTTGTGCGTATGGACTTTCGAATGAATTTTGAGGTCCAATCGATGATTTTGGTGATTTGTTTTTTTGCTGATTTTGGTGTAGGCCCTCTATTCATCACGTTCGTGACCCACTTTACACGTTCGTGATGTGTAATGTCCTTGTGGTGCGCATTCGCGGTGGGAGTCCTAGTTCTAATTAACAAGATTTTTTAAAATGCTAGTTACAATTCACTTTGAAATGGAGAGTATATAATAAAAGCAGAGTACTAAACTAAAATAACAAGAAAATGGAGAGAAAGAGAGAGAAGAGGTCATGTTTTGTACAGTTTCTTGATCAAAAAGTCGAAGCAATTGTGGGGTTGGTAGCCATGGTCGTAATATACTTTTTCTTGAGTGCCTCATGATCGCGGGGTTAGTGGCTTGTGATTGCAATGTACAAATCTCACCTAAATAACATTATTTTTGGGTTTTACTCTTTTTCATCATTTTTGAATTTTTGAAGCTTGGGGAAGGTGATTCGGTGAAAGTTTGCAAGATAAACTCATTGGATAAGTGATTTTAATTTAAAATCTTTATTTTTCATCAATAATCATGAAATCAACTTCTAATTTTTAATTTTGAACTTCAATTTCTATGGTTTCTTAAATAATTTGAACTTTGAGTGAATTGATTATTTCAAATTAGTTTCTTGCTCAATTTTTATGAAACTTTCAACCATAAGCTCTTTTTTACTTTTCTAATATGATTTTTTTTTAAAAAAAAAAATCATTTTTACCCTTTTTGATTTTAAAATAATTTTTGGATGATTTTACCCTCTAAAATTAAAGTCTGGCAATATGGATATTGTTGGACTCCTTTTGATGAATTCTTTCTATTCTTGATAGTTGAAATCATTTCAAAAATTAGTTTTGAGGGTTATTCTCCATTAGAGTGTTCAGATTTGGTTTTGGCATTCAAAGTAGGTTTAACTATCCTTTTTTGAGATTAAGATTGGGTAATTGGATATTCTTATGTCGTAGACTATGGGATGAAAATGTATCTTTCATTTGGTGGTTGCTGATTTATAGTGTTTTGCCCGTGTGGGACCTTTACTTGCTATTTTGATTGTTTCGCGAGTAAGTACTTCTTAAATTGACTACGTTGGACATATGTAAGATTATTTACTTGTTCTATCCGAGAAAGGGGTTGACAGCATCCTTTGCAAAATAAAATTCTTTCAAATTGAGGTATGAATTGTGGCATATTTTGAGAATTAAAAATCTTTGAAAATAGTGGTTGTGTATTTCAAAAGAACTTCTTCTTACTATGTATAAATGAGGGTGTTGATCACAAATTGTTGAGTTTTGAATACTTTGATACTTTTGTATACATATTGAGATGATTATTATTTCTATACTTGTATATTGACATGCATTCATCCTCATATATCATATCATCGAACATGGGAAGTTAAGAATTATGAATATACTTTTTTTATATAAAAAAAAGAAAAGAAAGAAGAGACACCTTTAAAACACTTGATCATGAGCTAGGTGGCTAGGAGGATGAAATGTTGAGATTGTGATTTTCTGAAAGAAAATGAGACAGTTTTAAAATCTTTGACCATGAGTTAGGTGACCAGGAGGATAAGATATTGTGACTTGTGGTGAGGTTTATGATCTACAAGACCTCCATGGGTCTTGCCTGATAGTTTAGCTTGACAAGTGTATACGATAGGTTGTCTAATAGTTTCATCATTTCAGTATTTTTTCCTTAAAAAAAAATTATATTTTTATATTTAATAACAAAATATGTATGACTGACAAAATAATTCAAAAATTGAAACATATTTTTTAACTTATATGAGATTTTAAAGTTTTCTTTAATTTCATAGGTTAGTCACAAAAATGGAGAGAAAAATATACTTTCTGCTCCATTTTTATTTGTTCGCTATACTGTTTTAGAATATTCAACAATATTTTATAATTTATAAAATTAATGAAAAATGTTTTATTTTTATTTATATTACCTTTATTATTAAAGTAATATTCATATTCTAATTTTTAAGTAAATTATACTCCATTTAATAAGAATATTTTTATTATTGCGAATAGTTATTATTGAATGCACATTATTTCTCTCTCTTTTTTCCCCTTCCCTCCCTTTATTCACTCTCCAGGCGAAAACAAAAAAAATTCATTAATGTCAATCCTTTCCCCCTCAGTCTTAAATTCTAGAGCAGAGTAAATTAATTTCCAATTATTCCTCTCCATCTTTGCTAATTACCAAAATCTAGGGTTTAAAAGTTTACAAGCTACTGCTTGTTCATCCCCATTGTTTTGAAATCCTCCTTTGTTCTAATAGCAGCACCAAAATCGAAGGTATGGTCTTCTCTTTTTCTTTTTTGTGGTTTATTTGTGCGTTTAATTTCCTTTTTTTTTATGATTACTGTTAATTTTGTTTTTAGTCGAGTTAAAGATTGAAGTTTGTATGTTTTATACAAGTGAAGAAAATTAGTGATATATTTGTTTGTTTAGTTTCAGTATTTCATAAGTAATTATTCTGCTTCTGGATAAACTTAACAGAATCACTATAACATTTTAGAAATACCCCTTTGATTATTGAGACTGTGAATTATAGAGACTAGTAAAATTTTCCAAGTTCAATGGAATTATTGGGATTATTTTCCAAATCTATCCTTCGTTTTTAATGAGGTTCTTGAAAATTTTATATATTTTTTTAGGAAAATAGCTTAGAAATAGTTAAATAGGGGCGGTAAAATCAAATTCAATATGCTCAACCCGTTTAAGTTTGACCTGTCTATTTATTAGCTTAACTCATTTCAGTCCAATCTATTTCAACCCATTACAAATTGGGTTGATATGTAACATAAAATAACTCAATAAAGTTAAAATTTTTCTAAAAACTTTTTTTAATTGATATTCTTATATATAGTCTTAATGAAAAAAATAATTTTTTAAGTGCTAAAATGTTATAAAAGAATAAATAGAACTTAATAAAAATTGAGTTGGACTGAGTCTCGATCCGTTCTATCACTCATTATCCAACTTGTTTTGATCCAATCTATTTTGATCTAAGCAAATTTGGATTGAATTGGATCTTGATCCATTTGTTGTCTTAATCTATTATGACCCGGCTAAATTTAACCGGACCAATTCTTGCCACCCCTATCAAAAAGGTAATAATGAAACCCTATAAAAAAGATAATAATGAAAATTAACCTTTAGTTTCTATCTTTAAATATTTTTAAGAGGTGTCTCGTACCTTAATAATTCATTTAATATGAATTAGTGGGAATATTATTTTTAGTGTTAAGAGTCATAAAAACTCATGTTAAGTATGTTATTTCGGGTCCATAGAGAAATTGTAATTTTTATGATTCGCCTCAGTGCATCCGCGGATATGGCCTAGTAGTCCGGGGTGGTTCAATAAATATGGTGGCCTATAGCAAAACTTCATTGAGAACCCTGAAGCTTTTTTTTTTTTTCTTAAAAAATACTTTATTTAAAATTTCATGTGAAGTCTATTTTTCTACCTTTTTTGATATCCAAATTTATTACTAATTTTCTTGTAATTATTTCATTTTCTAATAATTCCATTTCAGTTTCTAATACATCTTAACTCTTGAAACGTATTTTCTTATTTATGATTCTTTTGTTTTCTCAAATAATATCAAGTGCTCCTTTTTGGGATTGTAATAAAACTTCAGTCCTTTTTCTTTCTTATTTTTTTTTGACTTATGAACAACCGAAATTTTGTGTATTTTCTAATTGTCATATTTAAATTATAATAAATTACTAAAAATGCAATGTAGGCCTATCAACTATAAATGTCCATGACAAATTTCAGATGCAAAATAATAGAAAGATAGAACAATGAAAACCTAATGATTGAAATTTTGAATTAAAAAAAGTGTTTGCAATTTACTTTGGCTCTCTTGTTTTGACAATAGAGTTTTTGACACTTGGAGAAAAGCTATGGGAATATAAAAGATTAAAAGAGCAATACATTTTATTTGAAGAGAAAGGTAAACAAAAAAATGTACATTGCTCAAAATAATTTATTTAAAATTTACTTGTAAATAATATTTTCTTGCCCCATTTTCTGATACAACCAACATTAAATTCCCAAATTATGCTCAATGGTTCCATTTTTCCCTTTTTATCATGAAAATTGTTCTTTCTCCTTTAAAACATTAAATATTTTTTAATAAACAAATTTACATGAACATCTATTAAGAAAATTTGGGTTCCAATAATTTACATGTGCAGAAATTTAAGAGGAGAACCTTGAGGTCTCATGTTCAAATTCATGCAGAGGCAAAAACACTAGATAATTTATTTTTATCTACCTAAGTCTTTAAAAAGGGTGGTGGCGTGGGGGGTGGGGGGTGATTTTCCCTGAGGACTTTGGTCCAGTGGTAAGGAGATAACATGGGATTCATGGGTTAAAACTTTTGTCACAAGTTTGAACCTTGCCATTACAAGGATCTTAGTATTTACGCGGGCTCAGGGTAGAGGGGCGAGTTGATATTCTCCTAGTTTCAAACATGTGGGCCAATTGGGTTTGGTGGGTTAACTCATCAGGGATAACTTGGTTATCAAAAAAGACATTATAACTTTTAGGAGGTTTTGTAGAAATGAGAATCAACATTATACATTTGATAATTAGCTTTTATTGGTCTTCCCTAGTAAGTCCAAGTTTGCTATGCATGTAGTATGTGCTGTCTTATAAAATTCAGTTGAGTTGTTTCCAGATGTATTTAGATAACAATGTAAGTGAAAGCTAGAATCTTTCCATTGATAGAGCTTTCACATCTACGCATAGAATCCGTTTTTGCCTTTCCATTTTGTTCTTATGGTAGTTGGATAGGAATCTATGTGATGGTTCGAGAGTACTATTTCAAATATCTTTTGCTCTCTGGTTAGTATACTTCCATTAAGCATTGGTAAGCCTACTCCTTTGGCTGTTCAGTTATAGTAGTTTACTTCTAGCTCTTCAGCTCCACTGGTGAATCAGTAAGTATACTTTGCATTTTTTTTCTAATAATTTATCAGATAGCATATAAAAAGTTAAAGAATTGGCAAAAGTGATATCACTGTATCTGAGCAATCATGGTCGTAAACTTTCCACCACAAGCTTATTTCATCTCGACTGCTTTGTAGAAGAAATATCCGTGTCTTGTTAATCTCTTGATGTTTTAAAATCTCATGCATATATTAGGAATTGTGCTCGAGAACCTAAATGCAGGCCATTAGCGCATTCTTCTGCATTTGATAGGATCCTTCCTTGTTTGGTTCCTTCCTAAAACTATTGCACCATCTTCTATTTTTCCTGCTTGTTGGTTCAAAAACCTCGGGTGTACATTTTCCTTTTGCAATATTTTGATAATGTAGTTCCATTACTTGGGCATTATGGGATATGTCAATCATACTGTTTGCTATTCATGATTGGATTAGATCAATATATACTTCAGATATTAATTGGATTTAACAATCATAACCAAATTACATGTTCATGGACAAAGATAATGTCCCTGCTGATGACTTGCAGTAAATCTGGTCTAAATATTATATTATAAAGAAAGACAATCGAGTTACATAACAGAACCATGCATGTCAACTTGCACAAGGTAAGTTATGTAACATCGTACAAAAGTGATTCTCTTTACAATGGAGCTTTCAAAAAGTTTTCTTTAATTGATCACTTATCACTTTGGTCCATGTCCGTTGCTTTTTGCAGTATATGTCATTCCCCGAACAATTGTTTCACTAGTCAGTATTATAACATATATCTTGAATACATACCAAATTGTTCTCAGCTCTGGGCTGGATAAAGTTGCTGTGTCTTGTGGCATGCGTTTGTCGGTACGGGTAATTACATGGGTATCAGATATGCTTTTCTGAGTTGTCTTTAGCATTTTTCCGTACATTAGTACTGTTCTGCCTTTTGGCTCCATAGAGAGCTGATGGAGAAATGACGTGATACTACTGTCCCGCAACTCGGACGTAGATAAAATTTTCTTCCTTGCAACTTTGTTCTAGCCATAAACCTTGAACAATAAACTTAGGAGGTGAAAAAGAGGGAGGGGGAAGGGAAGATAGAGAAATTCGGAAGCAATTCCTTTTATGCGAATCTGCTGTGTCCTACTTAGCCTTAGTCGGCTAGAACCTTATTAACCAACAACGATGACATACCCAGTGTAATTCTATAAGTTCGGTCTGCGAAAGGTAGGATGTACCTAGACCTTACCTCTACCTTTGTGTGGTAGAGAAGTTGTTTTCAGTAGATCCTCAGCTCAAAAGAAACGCTTTCGAAGTAGGTTTATAGGCAGAACCATAAACGTATAATTGTTTTCTCCTAGTGATATTTAATTGTCTGTTCCTAAGCTTTTTAATGATATTCATTTGGCTTATTTAAAGTTTAATCTAATTTCTTTTAACCTTCACATGTTTACCTGTCAAAATAGCCTAATTCCTAATCTCATTATATGCCATTAATTGTTACCTTTTCAATACTTAGTGTCCAGCTTTTGTGTCAACTTTTATCTTGGAATTTCTTGCATAATATCGCTGCTCCTTCCTAAATGGATTCTCTACTTTTATCCCAAGTTGCGATCCTATAATAGTAGTGATACACTAGGTCATATTTACTCTTGTCAAGTCAATGGAATGTCACAGTTATATTTATTAAGATAATAGCTATTCCGAGTCAAAGTAAGAGATAATCTTTTCCAGGCAAGTACTACAAAAGACTAGCACGAAGGAAGTTTAGATACTTGACGGCAAATTCTGAGAATGAGCCAAGATGCTATTCCTGGGAACAGCTCATATGCTGCAGTAACTCTTCCTGTCAAGCAGGGGCGAGGACGGCCGCGCAAAGATAGCAGCCTAAAGCGTGTAAAAACTGTCCATTGTCCTCCAGGGTTCAAACAAACAAAAGAGATCCAACCCCAACAAGTAGATAGAGTTAATGTTGCAGATGATGGAATGATAGGTCAGGCTGTTACAGGTGTTGTTGAAACTGCATTTGATGCTGGTTATTTTCTGAATGTTAGGATTGGCGACTCCAATATAAATTTCAGGGGCGTTGTTTTTAAGCCAGGGCATTTTGATCCTGTCACAGAAGAAAATGATGTTGCACCACATGTTCCGATGATTAAAAGGAATGACTTTCATCTACCTGTTAGAAACCAAGTTCAGGTACACGGGCATGATCAGAGGCCTCAGGTAAATGTATCGGCTCCAACAGCAGCTCCTCCTTCTGGCCATTTCGTGGGAGCCCACGGCGCTGTTGTTCCTGTTGTCCATCAACCTGTCAACCCGACCAATGGATCTCCACCTACTATGCAAGCTCCTCCAGATTCATCCCAAGGTGCTCTAAAGGAGAGAAGCTTGCAGACCGTTGCTCCCTTGGCTATGCTGCCACCTGATGGATCACTAATTGAAGCAACCAAAGGCGTTGAGGCCTCTTATAAGTTGTCCGCAGGGAACTTGAATGTGGTGCAGAAACGAGATGTTGGCGACATGAATGAGCCTCCCTCTGTAGAACCAAGTGATTCTATGAATTCCCCTCTTCCCACCTCTGTTTCTAAACCATTGATGAATTACGGGATTGGCAGGATGACAGAGCTTTTACAGGTAAACTAGAATAACTTGACCTGCTCATTTCAAATTGTAGAATATTGTACATCCATTCTGTGTAAATCCTGAAAGGATCGCGATTGCCTGAGTGAAGGCAGTGCAGGAAAATCTGATGCAGAACCAGGTGCTTCGTGCTGGGGAATCATCCATTGGCCCTGACGAAGAGCCTGTTAGAACGAGCAGTCCAAAAACGGATGGTTAAAAAGGACCAAGTGTGATATTTGATGTCTCGCATCCTAGCTTGGAGAGACCTGGACAACACACATACGGATGTGGTTCAATTGCTTCTGAAGTTTTACCTTGTCTTTTCCATGGAATGATACATCCGGGGCGAAAAAAGACCAGAAAATGGGCAAGTGTTGGGGCTCAAAAGCTCCTCTATTTAGCATTTAGAGATCCTTGTTTTGTTATTTTCTTAATTTTCTCTTTAGGTGATGTGATGAAGAAATTGTCTAAAATGCTAACTTTTTTGGTCTTTAAGGACTAGCACTCACAGCCGTGTAGGATCACAGAAGAAGAGTGACTTTTCAATTTTCCTTCTTCTTTCCAATGGTAGAAGCAAAAAGTGAGTATTTTGAGCTAGCAAACCTTTGGGAGGTATGACTCAATTTGGGTCATTGTTGACAAGTTGATTAAATCAATCGACTTTGTTCAAATTAGAGTGGATTATAATTCTCAACAATTGATGATTTATTAGTAAGGCTGCACGAGGTTTCCCTTTCTATCATTTCAAACTGCTGCACTTAGTTTACTTCTGAGTTCTGGAGTAAGTTGTATGAAAAGTTTGAAACTCAGCTTTCACTATAACTTTTCATCCACAAATTGACGGTTAGTTGAAAATGATTATTTGGATGTTGCTGGACATGCTAAGAACATGTGTGATTAACTTTGGGTGGGAGGGGGGGGTCATTGGGATCAGTTTTTTCCTTTATGTGAATTTTCTTATGATAATAGTTATAATTTCAGCATTCATATGACTCCATTTGAGGCACTTTATGTCATGATCCAAGTTAGGCCTTTGGTGTGACAAGGCGAGTGAGATTCCGAAGGAACCCCAATTAAGCCTTCTTAGCATATCGTAAGCATTCATGGGTGATGAGAAATTAACATAAGCGAAACATGGTACATATGTATGTTTAAGTCAAGAATTGTGATGGAGAGTCTATTCTATTGGTGATTGGTGATATATGTGTTAGACTTGTGTTACTATATTGTGGTTATTAATTTTACATATATATTTTTAGATTGGTTGTATGATCCTACCAAATCCGGTGGTTGTGTAGTGATTACTTGGGCCAGGGGCCGATTTTATTTTTAAAAGGCACAATACATAAATTGGACCCTAAACTTGGCACGAAATTATAAGTTGGAATTCAAACTTTCAGAGTGCACAAATAGGCACTCCAACTTGGCAATTCCTGAACAATTAAACATAACCTGCTGACATGGCATAGCACGTGTTTAACACGTAAATCAGGCGCATGGGTGCTATGCCACATCAGCGGGTAGTGTTTAATTGTTTAGGAATTGGCAAGTTGGAGTGCCTATTTGTGCACTTTGAAAGTTTGAGTTCCAACTTATAAGTTCGCTCAAAGTTATGATACTATGTTGGATTTATAGAGAATTCTTTATGTAGTAATTGTTTGTATGTTAATTTTTGAAATTATTTTGTTGTTCGAAATTATTTTGATTGTTATACTTAATACATAGAAGATGAAAAGCACAAAACCTAATTTTGACTCTAAACTTAGCGCGGAATTATAAGTTGGAACTCAAACTTTCAAAGTACACAAATAGGCACTCTAACTTGCCAATTCCTGAACAATTAAACACAATCCGCTGATGAACACGTCATCTCGATTGTAACTCACGCGCTATGCCTGTATGGGGGTTGTGTTTAATTGTTCAGGAATTGCCAAGTTGGGTGCCTATTTGTGCACTCTGAAAATTTGAGTTCCAACTTATAATTCCGTGTCAAATTTAGGGTCCAATTTATGTATTATGTCTTTCTAAAATCGTCAAAAAAGAAAGGACATCGGAGCCCAATACAAGATGGTCCATCAATTAAGTCGATTCCACCAACTTAAAACTAATGGACAAAAGGAGTAACTCTAGGGTTACTTTACTAATTGTGAGACAAAACCTTTTGTCTCTCCTAACCAGCCGAACTTCATGCTCCCTTGGAAACCCTTTCGTCCTCTCCCTTTCCTCCATTTCTGGATATTCAATTATCTGCATGAGTTTAGATTGTTGGTCATTATCCTCAGCTATCAAAGGTATAGCCATTTCTATTTTCCTCCCTCATCCTGCATTTGGGTACTGAAATATCTTCTTCTCAGGTGATGGATCCAGTGGACTATCTTTATCATGAAGAGTGAAGGACCAACCATGTCGTTAGACCACTTAACACGTATGGGATCTCTTATACCTTCACTTCTTGTTTTCAGCTTCATTACCTCCAGACTCTTATTTCTACTTCCTTTTTGTTTTTCCAGAACGCCCCAAGGAGAAGCGGAGCTGCTCAAGAGGCTCTTGTGATGGTTTGACTTTGGTCGCATCTTATGATCTCCAAATCCGATCATGGCTCTTCTCCTTTGCTGGTTAAGATCCTTTTGAGAGTTGAATAGAATAGGAGTAGCAATATTTAGCACTGTATGATCTCTGGCCACCTCTGTGTATATTTAATCTATGCAAAACTATGGCTCATGTGAATATGCTCTAGAATTAGCTGTTCTTTTGTTGTTACTCCTTTATTTGAATCTAATGGATGGAACCTTGTGCTTGTCTGTGTTCAGTATTTTGCTAGCCAAACTAGGTAATTGATGGAATGTTGTGAATATTTGTTTTTCCTCTGACTCGATTGTTGTGCCTGCTATGATTTTTTTTTTGGTTGAGTACAAGACATATTCAAGCGTCTACTACAAGACCTAATTAGTTATGAATGTGCATGATCCAAATCCAAGAGTGAGCTGCTTCTTTCGAACTACCAGAGATTCATCCTTTAGTTCTTAGTCCATCTTTTCAGACTTAGACTCTTTAGACTTTTTTTTTGTTGGGGTTGCATCCCCATATTCTAACGTTATTAGAGTTTTGATACTATTACGTTCAGGTTTTTTAGAGATTTTCTTAATTTCATAATATTTTAATTTGATTGAGTTTATGAAAACTTGATCTTTTGTTGTTTTAAGACTGTTAATTTAGATTGTTTTCTCTAAGAATGGATTGTATAGTTGCTTGATTGGTTCGTAATTGGTTATCCCGTTAGAGAGTTAGTGCATGTGTCATTCACAACTAGTCGAGGTCATGACACCTTTAACTTGATCTTAACTTACACCTATACCCTTTAACTTTCAGTTTGCACAAGTAAACACTAAAATTATATAAAATTACATAAATATACACATTCATACTATTTTATAAAATAAATTCTCATAATTTTACCATGATGGAAGCAAAACTTGATCTTCTTATATATCATACGTCACACACACAAAAAAAAAAACACCACGATAGACTCTGCTTTTTTGTCATTTGGTACAAATAGCTCAATATATAAAAGACGTAACACATAAATTAGCCCTTTAACTTGGTTTCAAATTTTAAATTGGAACTCCAACTTTTAAAATGCACAAACACACTCCAACTAAGTCGTTTTTAATCATTTAAGCACAACTGTTCTAGCTGGCAAAACATGTGTACTGCACGAAAATTAAGAGCGTGAGCTCTTATTTTTAGGCCTAAAATGGTTTAAAAAAAAAAAAGAAGGCAAAAATGACTATTTTACCCTTAATAACTATTCTTCATATATATATATATATATATATATATATATATATATATATATATCAATTAAAAATACTATTTTTCTTCTTCTTTCTATCACTGATCTTCAAGATTTTTTTTCTAGTTTTTAACCTGAAAATATTTCATAATTTGAAATATTTTTTAAAAATAAATATTTAAATTTTTTTTGGAAAGTGGTGGTAGGAATGGGGGGTTGGCAGTGGGGTGGAGTAAAAAATTAAAATTTTTGTAAAAAGATAATTTTTTAATTTTTTCTGTATAGGGGTAGGGTGTGGGGCGAGGGTGGGGTAGGGGGGGGGCTGGGGGCTGGGGGGCTGAGGGCCCAAGGTGGAGTAAAAAATTAAAATTTACAAAAGTTGAATTTTTTATCAAATAAAATTTTAATTTATAGCATTGCATCATTGATTTGGTTCATCATCTGTACTTATTATTCTTCGTGATCATATTGTATTATAACACCCTTGATCATGAATAAGTGGCAAGGTTTAGACTCGATATCATTCTCTTAATCACGAGTAGGTGTCAAGGTTGAGACTCGATATCATTCCCTTGATCATGAGTAGGTGACAATGTTGAGACTTAATACTATTCCCTTGATCACGAGTAGGTGGCAAGGTTAAAACATTATTATACACCTTGACCACAAGTAGGTGACAAGACTGAGACATTATGGTACTCCTTGACCACAAGCAGGTGGCAAGGAGGCATTTTGCAATTCTTGACCACGAGCAGGTGGCAAGGAGGCATTATGCAATTCTTGACCACAAGCAGGTGGCATGGTTAAGAGGCACTGGTTGCATGATCTAATGAGACTTTGTGGATTGCATTTCATATCTAGGGTTGTGGTGACCCACTGGTTATGTCGGGATTATTATCTTGTCTATCTTATGTGTTCATTGTATATCAACCTCTTTTGGATGCAAGTGTTAGGATTTTTCGTTGTTACATACTTGTTCGATCTCTTTTACCCAGTAGGTTGAACCTACTGGGTACATTTTGGTGTACTCACTCCTACTTTGTTTTCTTCCTGCAGATCTAGTACAGGGACCTGCACAAGGTAGTTGATCATTCTAGTTGGGCTACTTTGCTTCCATCCAGATCTTATCGATGAGGCTCCGACTTCGAGTCGCTCATAAATCTTTGGGACTCTCTTTATTGCTTTCTTTCAAACTTTGTACTAGATGTTACAGGACAGTGTTGTATCTTATTCTTGAGATAGTTATAACTATCTTCCGTACTATTTAGATGCTTTTGTACTCATAACTCCAGGTTTTGGGATATTTGATATTATGATGTGTTGGTTTACGCTTTATTTCATTCTTCTTGGTCGTGATCCATTTCAGGTCATGACATATTATGAATTGATTTGGCTTTTAAGCCTAAGTATGCATGATTATGAAGTATGATTTGACTTTTAAGCCCAAGTATGTATGACTATGATTTGAAATGACTCGTGATCCTATTTCAAGCATATATATATACGTATATGTATTCTTGTGCGATGATGGTTTAGCACTAAATGAGATTTGAGGTGGGGGACTATCCCTAAGGGTCCTTATATAAAGCCTACCTTTCTCATAACTACATGCCATCGTAAGTTCATGTTCATGTTTATGCCCCTTTAAGGGATGATGATGGTGATGTATGTATATACCACCACCCACCAAAATGGGCAAGGCTTGTAAGGTAAGGGTATAGACTACCTTTGACAAGTAGTCCACTCTTTCTTCGGTACAGAGGCAAC
>DF359352.1:32675-64646 GCA_000787875.1 Solanum virginianum
GATCGTAAATCCAATCTCGAATTTGCAAACGAAGCATGGGAAAACCCATTACGCGCATGATTCCTTTCTAGGGATATTTTGGTATTTTCACCGGGCATCACATGAATATAGAAAGATTAACAACTCTTGAAGGCAAAGTATTTTTTGTTAGCAATGATTTTCGTTATCTTGAAACTTTTTTTTTGACAGCATTGGTCAATGACCAACATCGACAAATTACTTTAAGAAAAGAAAATAGCATATACATATGTGGTATGCCCCTTCTATAATTTTTCATAACTTCTTCTTTGCTCCAAAAATAAATGCATTTTCCAAGAATTAGAGCCCAATTTATCATTATAAGTCTTATGAAGAATTTGATTGGGCATAGATAAAATTAAAAAGTATTTTTAAACCCCCATCTAGTGCACACTTTTTCAATTTGATGTCCTAGGAGTTTCATGAGCAGCAATCACCACCGCCCTGTTGTGTTTGCTGTTCTTGTTTCTGTTTCAATATATTTCTCTTCCCTATCGTAGAACCTTCTTCAATGAGACTAGACACTTCCATTATCTTTAAAACAGGCTCCTCAAAGCAGTTTTGCACATTTTCTCGAGTGTTAGCACTACATTTAAGAAATACACCTCCAAGTTCCTTTGATAAGGCAATTCCTTCTTCCCTAGTCACAATTCTCTCATCAGATTCTCTGTCAACTTTATTTCCACCATCATCTTTACACAATCTTGATTATTGCTATACAACTGCACCTCTTTTGCCCCTCCGTCAACTTTATTTCGAACCACCATCTTTACACAATCTTGATTATTACTATACAACTCCATCTCTTTTGGCCACACATCAGACAGGCTTGTGAAGGTCTCAATCTCTTCTTGTTACATCATAGACAAGAATGATTCCCTGAGCATCTTTATAGTAGGAACTGGTCAGTTTCCTTAACCTCTCCTGTCCAGTTGTGTCCCAAATGGTAAGCTTTGGTCAGTGTCCTGAACCTCTCCTGTCCAGCTGTGTCCCAAAAGGTAAGCTTCAGCCTTTTCCCACTAACAGTAAGCGTCTTGATCTTAAAATCGACATCAATGGTAGGGGCCAGATCGTCAACGACATTCGAAATGAAGCTAACAAGCAAGCTGTTCTTTCCAACTCCAGAATGTCCGATCAACAAGATGTTAAATGAAAGATTGTAACTGTTGTTGCTCTGCCCCATCGTCCCCGTCAATGGACCCATCAGCGAATTCTACAAACTCAACTCTCTCTCGACAAAAACTATGCACTTTCTTTCTCTAAAAACTATGCAACAGTGATACAATGGCAGACAAAGTGCCAAGTAAACGTATTCAGAAAGCTTATGGCATGATTCACTACAACGAAGATACAAAATCTCTACTATCAACACGTCAATAAGGCGTAAGCAAATTAATAACAAACGTAAGCTATTGATCCACGAGATTGTCACTTTCATATGTGAAATAGTAGAAACACCAAGTAAATTGATGTGTAAACAAAAATAATTGGATGAAAAATAAATAGATGAAGTCCAAACTTCATACATATAATATTTTAAGTGATATGAATTTTATAATTTAAACTCTAAACTTAGTTGTAATATGATTCTTAACATTTATATTGTATTTGTTCGATTAGATTGGTTTCTATAAAAGTGTTATTGGAGATATGTACTTTTGTAAAATAATCCATCCAAATCTCAATTTTCTATTTGTTTTATTTGGTAATGAAGAAGTTAATGGCAAGAGTTCATATATCTGAGTAGCTAGATTGAGAAACTTCAGACCATGTATTAATTGAATAGAGAAGAAGATTAGCCGTTAAGGGAGCATACATAGCGCCAATGAAAACAAATTTATCATAATCTGCATCCTCCATTGTTATAAGAAAAAAAATTTGCTTTCACATTTATATTTAGTGTGAAAATTACAAGTATTAATTGAATAGGAAAAAGGACTTGTATTTAAGTAGAACTAGAATTAGCGAAGTACAACTGTTTTTTAACATTATTTATTTATGGAAATCCCAATTACGGAAAACAAATTTCCTTGGCTTAAAGCTATGATAAATTTTAATAATCTAACAATTATCGTTTTATCTTTTTAAGTAGCATGTTTCAACATCAACAACAGCAGCCTCGAGTGGATAGTTTCATGACTCGTTTTAAGTTTGAGGATTCAGATGTTGTTGATGAAATTGAACAAGAGCCAGAGGACTTCGCGAATGATATGTCAGAAGAGGAGGAGGTAGAGGGATTCATGAATGATGTTTCTGAGCAAGAGGAGTTTGTGAATGACGTATCTCAGTCACAAATTGTAGAAGAAGAAGAGGAGTTTGTAGATGATCCATCTGAATGGATTCTTGATAATAGGCTTGATGAAGAAATTATATCTGAAAATATGGAAACAAGAATGGTGTTTGCTGATCAGCAGCAACAACTGAACCAAACAAGTGGAAGACCAGCTCGAATGAGAGTGAATATTAACAATGTTCGTATTGTTCCTGAAATTGCAGAGGAAGACGATGTTAATGAGTTTGTGGATCAAGATATGTACGAGAGTTTCCAGACAAGAACATATTATGCTCCTCCTACCAAGAAGCATCATGTGCCATCTGCTTACTTGAATATAAAGATGAATATACCATTGCCACACTTCAATGCCGCCATGAATTTCATGCGGAATGCATCAAAGGAAAAATAAATGTCCTTTTTGTAGAGCTTCAGTTTTGCCCACAACACATGACTCAGTACATATTCTTATTCTTAAGCAATTCAATTGGAGTAGTGATTAGTAATTGTTAAATCTGTACTGATCATTGCAATCACAAATCATCTTTTTGAGTGTTTTCCCTCTTCTTTATGGTAGTCTTTGACCATGTAATCTGTTTATAATAACATATATTCTGTAACATAATTTCATGGCTCACAGTAAAGATTGTATAAATTACATCAGAAAAGTGACTGCATATGTTGACCAAAAGTAAAAAAGATTGTTTCAGGATCTGCAAAGTTTTCCAAGACAGAACAAATCAACAAAATTACTACTATAATATTTACACTTCAATTCTATGTCTGCTTTGACATACAACTTCATTAGCATTCTTTCTTTTTCCAAATGAAATTCAAAAACTTTTAGCTCACATTGCCAAGCAGGCAGCTGTAGAGGACTCTCTCTGCAATAAAAAAATTTAATCAAAAAGTCCACGAAATAGTTTTTATGAAATTAGAACAAAATAAATAAGAAGCTCACCATACGAAGCAGCACATTTTTAACAGCGAAAATGAAATTCAAAAACTTTTAGAAAGTAAAAGCTGTTTTCAACAATCTAACAATTAAGTAAACTTATAGAAGATAACAAAGTTGGCGTTGAATTCAATTTGCGCATAGAATATTTCAATTATTACTATCTTGGCAGACAGTAACTCCAGGCATGGAATCGTTGAAAGCGAGCCAAAAAGATTTAACTTTTTATGAACATTTCACTCATCCCACATCAAATCCTGAAGTATTTTAGTTCAAGCAGAAAACAAAATCAAAGATGTTACCAACAAAATTAAGAAACCCGAAATGCTGAAAGCCGGCAAAATAGCAGCAAGCCAAAACAAACCAGCAGAGTATAGTCAAAATTCAAGTAACAAATGGAACTGAAGATGCTAGGGGCAAAAATTAAGAAACCCTAAATGCTGGAAGCCAGCCAAACAGCAGCAGGTCAAAGTAAATCAACAACATACACTGAAAATATCCTGCACATGGAAAAGAATTGCAGGAAAGAGAAGAACCCCCAAAAGGAAAATTGAAGAGTACCTGGATGTTCCAAGAAAACGTCGGAGAACCCAAGGTTTTCCCTCTCAGAAGCGGAGCTTAAATGGTGTTTGAAGGCTCAGCTTTCAAGTCATGCCAAAACGCAAGGAAGAAGACGGCATGCTATGCCCATCTGAAGTTCCGAGTCGGCGGAATAATACGGAGGGCACAGAGCAGCAAAGGCAGACGCCCCGGCCACGTGAAGTGCGGAAGAGGCGGAACGACACAATAAAGAATGCCTACGTGTATCTCCCTTAAAATTAGTACGTGTCTATTGATTACATCCCATCTAGCTGCAATTTTCCCTTTTTCAAACACCTGTATCTATTGCTTTCATTCTTATCTTTCTTCTGCTGAATTCTTCCATTTCTAAGTCAATTTCTGTTTTGCTGTTTCTGATTTGTTCTGGTACTAATTTTTAACTTTCCGTTTCCTTCTTCTTAGTTATTACTCCTGATTCTCCATTACTCAGCTGCTCTATTTCTTCCGCCACAAAGTCTCAACAACTTATCGGTATATTGAACCCTGCCGGCCTCTTGGATGGACGTTTCACTGGCTGAAAATCTGCAGTAACTTCTCCTGTCTCCCTCCTCTATTTAGTCCCTTGAGTTTCGTCGAACGACCAACGATAGTTCCATCATTTTGCAGCTAATCTGACCTATTACCATGATCCAGTTGTTTGCCTTTTGGTTTTCAGCGTGGTTTAATCACAGCAACAACTCACGCATGTCCTTTCTCTCTTACCGCTGCTATTACAAGCTTTCGCAAATGAAAAGCTTCCTTCCCACTGACTCTGCCTCTTCTTCTAAATTGAAGATGACTTTGTATATGTTCAAACGCTTTACTCTAAAAGGGTAGCATACTTTAATGAAATAAAGCTGGAAAAGAGGGAAAACAGAACATTGAACTTTGGTATACATGTCAGAGGAAAAACATATACATGTGTTTGGACAAATAGGCCCACATAAAACTTGCTACACATAACAGAAAAAATATAGATAGGTGGAGTAAATAGAAAGGGCCCAGTATGCCAACAGACGCAAGGGCAGCCTTGCGCCTGTTGCGTGGAGAAGACGTTGGAGGAGCATTTAACTTAGACGCACAAGCCCGAGTATGATAGGCAATGGGACAGACAACGGGGGGAAAAGCCTTTCTAGCTTGGACAATACGTAAAAGGACGTCAATGGGGATGTCATCTTCAAAATCGGACTAAACAACAATTGATTGAACTTCCCTCTCCTCGACAGGAGCTCTTCAGGCAACGAAATTTTGCTTTTGGTGCCATTTTTCTAATTTGAGGGTTGAAAATTTTGAAATGGTATGTATATGTTCGGTATGAAAAAATATGCTGACAATATGTTTTTGTACTCTTAACAAACCAAAATATATGAACAATTGAACTGATTCAACGTATGCATTTAGACTACCACTTATATATATGAACAAGCTCAATTTGAACTGATTCAACGTATGCACTTCGACTACCATTTTTAGTCTATGTTGAATTGTCAAGTATAGCTATTTAGCTACTTATCTGGATTCTCCAAACGCTTCCACGTCGACAGTCAAGTGATTCACTTGACTGTTTCATCGTCCAGTTTGCCAGTCCAAAGGCTTCTGTTGTGTATTATCTGTACTCTCCAAACACTTCCACATCCTGTTGCCCGTTCCTGTTGTTCCATTTGAATGCCTCTTTACTTTACTCTGTTTTCTAAAGTAAGAGCTTCCATGCCTTCCCCTGTTCTTCCAGTTTGCAACCTTCATGACTTCAGATGTAACTGCCTGCCAGGCCAGTTGTTGTCTATGGGTGCTGCCTTAGCTTTATACAGGCCAAAAAAGGTTAAATTGATAAATAGCTATACTTGACAATTCAACATAGACTAAAAATGGTAGTCTAAATGCATACGTTGAATCAGTTCCAGGTTGAGCTTGTTCATATATTTAAGTGGTAGTCTAAATGCATACGTTGAATCAGTTTAAGTTGAGCTTGTTCATATATTTTGGTTTCTTAAGAGTACAAAAACATATTCTAACCATATATTTTCATACCGAACATATACATACCGTTAAATTTTCAACCCTCAAATTAGAAAAATGGCGCTGAAAGAAAATTTCGTCGCCGGAAAAGCTCCTGTCGAGGAGAGGGAAGATCAACCAATTTTTGTTCCGTCCGATTCCGAAGATGACATCCCCATTGGAGTTCTTTTTCGTACTATCCAAGCTAGAAAGGTTTTTTTGCCCGTTGTATGTCTCATTGCCTATCATACTCGGGCTTGCACGTCTAAGTTAAATGCTTCTCCAGCGTCTCCTCCCCGCAACAGATGCAAGGCCGCCCTTGTGTCTGTTGGAATATTGGGCCCTTTCCATTTACTCTTCCTATCTATATTTTCTCTGTTATGTACAACAAGTTTTATGTGGGTCTATTTGTTTAATGCATGTATATGTTTTTCCTCTGACACGTATACCAAAGTTCAATGTTTTGTTTTCTCTTTTCCAGCTTTATGTCATTAAAGTATGCTACCCTTTCAGAGTAAAGCGTCTGAACATATACAAAGTCATCTTCAATTTCAAAGATGACTAAAAATGGTAGTCTAAATGCATACGTTGAATCAGTTCAAGGTTCATATATATATAAGTGGTATTCTAAATGCATATGTTGAATCAATTCAAGTTGAGCTTGTTCATATATTTTGATTTGTTAAGAGTAGAAAAACATATTCTCAGCACAATTTTTCATATCGAACATATACATACCGTTTCAAAATTTTCAACCCTCAAATTAGAAAAATGGCACCGAAAGCAAATTTCGTTGCCGGAAAAGCTCTTGCCGAGGAGAGGGAAGATCAATCAATTGTTGTTCCGTCCGATTTCGAAGATGACATCCCCATCGGCATCCTTTTTTGTATTGTCCAAGCTAGAAAGGCTTTTACGTTCGTTGTATGTCCCATTGCCTATCGTACTCGGGCTTGTACGTCTAAGTTAAATGCTCCTCCAGCGTCTCCTCCCCGCAACAGACGCAAGGCTGGCCTTGTGTCTGTTGGCATATTAGGCCCTTTCTATTTACACATATCTATATTTTCTCTGTTATGTACACCAAGTTTTATGTGGGTCTATTTGTTTAACATATGTATATGTTTTTCCTCTAACACGTATACCAAATTCAATGTTTTGTTTTCCCTATTTTCCAGCTTTATGTCATTAAAGTATGCTACCCTTTCAGAGTAAAGCGTCTGAACATATACATAGTCATCTTCAATTTCAAAGATGACTAAAAATGGTAGTTTAAATGCATACGTTGAATCAGTTCAAGTTGAGCTTGTTCATATATAATTTTGTCGTCAGAAAAGCTCCTGCCGAGGAGAGGGAAGTTTGACCAATTGTTGTTCCGTCCGATTACGAAGATGACATCCCCATTGGCGTCCTTTTTCGTATTGTCCAAGCTAGAAAGGTTTTTCCACCCATTGTATGTCCCACTGCCTATCGTACTCGGGCTTGTACGTCTAAGTTAAATGCTCCTCCAACGTCTCCTCCCCCCAACAGATGCAAGGCTGCCCTTGCATTTGTTGGCATATTGGACCCTTTCTATTTACTCCTCCTATCTATATTTTCTCTGTTATGTACAACAAGTTTTACGTGGGCCTATTTGTTTAACACATGTATATGTTTTTCCTCTGACACATATACCAAAGTTCAATGTTTTGTTTTCCCTATTTTCCAGCTTTATGTCATTAAAGTATGCTACTCTTTCAGAGTAAAGCGTCTGAACATATACAAAGTCATCTTCAATTTCAAAGATGACTAAAAATGGTAGTCTAAATGCATACGTTGAATCAGTTCAAGTTGAGCTTGTTCATATATTTTAGTTTGCTAAGAGTACAAAAACATATTCTCAGCATAATTTTTCATTCCGAACATATACATACCGTTTCAAAATTTTCAACCCTCAAATTAGAAAAATGGCACCAAAAGCAAATTTCGTCGCCGGAAAAGCTCTTGCCGAGGAGAGGGAAGTTCAACCAATTGTTGTTCCGTTCGATTTCGAAAATGACATCTCCATTGGCGTCCTTTTTCGTATTGTCCAAGCTAGAAAGGCGTCAATAAGCAGCTATCAAAAAAAAATTAATTAAAAAGTCCATGAAATATTTTTGTAGGCCCTATATGATAATGGAGCAGAAGCAGGCAGGTCGACGAAGAGCTGCCTACTTTGGAAGGCTGCGATTGGTTTGGTGGTAAGGAACCACTATATGATAAAAGAGTAGAAGCAGGCAGCTGTAGGAAACTCTCTCTGCCATAAACAGATTTAGTAAAAAAGTCCACGAAATATTTTTATGAAAGGAATAGAAGTAGATAGCCCAAGCTGGCATATTGGGGGAGAGCTGTCCGCTATCACATTTCTATCGACATAAAAAGATTTAATTAAAAAGTACATGAAGTATTTTTGTGGGCCCTATATGATAAGGAGTAGAAGCAGACAGCTCAAGCAGGCACAACATGGAAGATTTTGATTAGTTTTAGTTTGGTGATCGTACCTGGACGCTCAATAAGCAGCCGTCATAAAAAGATTTAATTAAAAAATCCACGAGATATTTTTATGGGCCCTATATGATAAAGGAATAGAAGCAGATAGCTCAAGCAAGCATGTCGACGAAAAGTTGCCTGCTTCGGAGGATTCGGATTGGTTTGGTGGTGGTAAAGGGGCAAGAGGAGCGCAAAGTTCAAAGGATTTCAATCTAAGCCTGTTGCTGTGCAAACTATTGTTTTTATTACAATAGCTATTTACTGGAATGCCACGCGGCAAGCAAAGAACCAATCAAAAAGGAGAAATTACAGAGTGAATATGTTAAGTGGCAAGCAAACAGGCAGTCAAAAAGGGGAAATTACAGAGTTATGCTTTTGGTCGGACAATCTGCTGGAATGTAAAGCATTGAAACAACCATCCTCGTACATACATACCTTAAACTACAGCAAAAATAGCTGGCCAAGAAAATCATTGTCAACAACTTTGTGGCCTGTAGTATTTTGGAGGCATTGATGGGCACTTTTCATTCATATGGGGGTATATATCCATGGTATTGTATCCAGGCAATTCCATCCGGTACTTCCCTCGAATTTGACAGAAAGGAAGCTTCACTGTGTCATCCCCATTGCACCACTTAGGCAACCGATTCGTATTGTTTTCAAAAAACTTGAGTGAGTAAGCATCTTTTATCTGCACTTCAAAACAACAGAACAAGTGACAACTTAAGACCATTACCTCCTGAAAGAAAGGACAGCAGACCCTCACCAGTTCATTAGTATCTCAATGAAATTTGGTATAAGACTCTATATGCCTTTCAGTGAGATGTACCAAAAAGGGTCAAATGGGATTAAAGCCATCGAAGAAACATCTGTGAAACAAATAAAAACTACCTCTCCACTCCCCAGCCAACTCCAAACTCCCTAGTTGACCTCTTCACGGATATTACCGAATAGAACAAAGCACTTTCTTTCACTAACTGTTAATGCCACAAAATCATCCCTATACATATATCGATCGAGAGAAGTAGGTCCAAAACAGACAGAAAATAGACCAAGTTTTTGACAGTATAAAGGTGGACTCCGGGCCCCTCTCGTAGCCATTTGGTGTTAAAAAAAATTGCAGTAGTCAAGCTAAAGGAGGGAAGATCTCTTTTTTAAGGCAAAGTGAACCATGTACACATTTGACGATAACTCAAGCACAAAAATAGAACAGTCGAAACAGGGGAAGTAACTTAAAGAGAATCGACTGACCAAATATATACTTGGTAGGCCTATGTGAATAATAGGACAGGATAAGCAATAGATGCTACCCCCAGTGCAATGGTCAAGGATTTTTAACAAAAAAAAAAAAATAAATATATATATATATATATATATATATATATATATATATATATATATATAAGCACTGGGGATTCATAAACAATTTTACTATAATAAACTGTCGTAAAAAAAAAAGAAAGGAAAATAATTCATTTACTTACGCTTAAATATTTACATCAAAAATAGTATCCTAAGCAAAAAAAAAATAAATATATATATATATATATATATATATATATATATATATATATATATGTTCGGATTCATCCAGTTAATGCACCCAAATGCTCAGGCAAACAACTGAAAAGAAAAAAAAACCACCCTACCCCTTAAAAATGGAACTTCAAAATCCATCTAATGAACTCACCGTGAATTCTGTAACCTGAATTGAACTTGCAAGTGGACCAAATAGTCCTGCTTCCTTATACATTTCAAGAATAAAAGCAATACAAGATGTTGATTTCCCATCACTATAAACCCAGTCATCCTGTTCTGCGATAGTCAACAATTCTGCAAAAGATGACCCACGCTTTTCAACTTCGACAAGAACATCAGGAAGATCAAGGCCCTGCATGGACACAATATTCAGATCCTCATTCAACATTACTTGTGGATAATATCAGATGTAAGAACAAGCCTGCACTCGCTTTGCTTTATGCTCGAGAATTTTGACGGCATGCTTTTGACCAAACCATTGTGCATTTCAGGGCAAACTATAGTAATGTTATTGAGCTTTGTTCATTACCTAATAATTTGCTCAACTTAATAAACCACCAGTTGCTAAACAAAAGGAACATATCATCTAGATGAAGAGCTGCTTTGTGTATTTTGTCAAATTTTTGTCCTAATAACTAGAAACAGTTCATTACTACTTGAAAACAGATACGACCTGAGTTCCAAGTCGCTTGTTTAAGGCTTCATTCCACATGTTAGCTGCATATTCAGGCTGTAAGTGATTCCAAACAGTCATGACAGAAGCAACCTGTACCAAGCAACATATCAACAAAAAATTAAAGCTGGCGAAATTTCACAAATGCACCAAATTCATAAAGCAATACAGTAGCACTATTTCCATGCCACTGCACCCACCCTCCCACCACCTATACTCTCAACATTCTTCCCGTGTTCAACACTCTTTCATAAATCTCAAAAGTAATTAAAAGCGCAAGCATCATCATATGATATTTTGATATTCTTGCACAAAAAACCATGTGCATAACTGCGCATAAGTAAATATTTTTAATTCCCACTGACCATTGGCAATTCAGAGTCCGATTATATCCATGAAATCAACTGCTGACATCAATTCATCTTAGTCAAATTGATATGGCATGAAAATTCTGCTGAACTTTAAACTATCATAAGCTAATAGGTGAAAATGGGTCACTTGGACACTTTACAATTTGAATGGGAAAAATGATCATGCAAAGATCTCTTGTGCGTTATTTTTGAATCTCTTATGTGTAAAAATAAAGATCTACTTTTAAAGAAAAGCATAAAACTCAAATTTGTGAAAGGCTACAAAACCAATTCAACATGTTGTTCAACACATCAAAACCTGACCAGCTACTCTGAAATCCAATAAGAAATCGAGAACCAATTTTGTTTGGGTATATTTTAAAATTAGTACTCAATAGTCTTCTTGGGAAAAGCACACACAATTGATTGAAGTGTCAAAAGAAAAGTAATACAAAGTAAAGGATCTGTAAGAGGTAATGGAGGAAACACTTCAAGGTAATAAAGCAAGAATAAATTTGGTATAATTATGATCTGAAAGAATGCATGGTGCATACCAGATGAGCATCCAAAGCAGAGGGATAATTTCCGTCAATTGTATCTATCCAGCTAAATATTAAGTTATGGTAACCATATGGTTTGCCTGCCATGGTTCGTGCATATTCCCAAGCAGCAGTCTGATTAAACTTGGCACGGAGATCAGGGTGCAAAGGCAGCAATGCAATATGTGGATTCGAATCATCTTTTGTCAGCTCAAACTCCCACCATTCATCCCAGGGTAAAATAGCAATTATATCTTCTCCCTGGAAGTAAATACAGAACAAGCTGGTTCATAATTTTACAGTAATCATGTTATTATCCACTTTAAGCCTTAAGGGGTCATTTTGTATGTTGGAGAAGCATAGATAGTCTTGGAATAGAAATTTAGTACTGTCTTATTCCTTGTTTGGTTACTAATCCTTGGATAAGTTATATCAGGATTAGTAATTAGTATCAGGATAAGTTATCCCTATCAAAGGGTGGAATAATAATACCGGGATAAAATGACAAAAGTACCCCTGAGGTCCTCAAACCCTTTCTCTACTAAATAAGGTGGAAGGTATTTTTGTAAGCAAACAACTCATTCTTAGAAATTATCCGATGCATGTTGCTTTTTAGTACAACAAATCAAATAGTCAGTGAGAAATAATACCAGGATAACCAATCTTGACATAACTTGTCTTCAAACCAAACGACCACTAACAGTTCTCTTATTTGGTTCAACCTCACACCCAACCTCCCCTGATATTTTGGTTCAACCACTACCAGACACTACCTCAAGCTACATAATTCGGAACATAGAGTTCTTCCTACTTCATCTGATTAAAGATGGTGCATCTTTTGTACAGGGATCATGGCATTTGATATGACAGCAATACAACATGGAATTCGAACTCAGCACTGTCACATAGTTGTACTAGTGCTTAAAGTTGTATACTTCGTATATGCATCACTAGGCAGTTCACAACCCCATACCCTGAAAGCGTCCATACTACACTTCCCTCTGAAGTTATTCAACTTGATTTGGAGTATCGGGTAATGTCTGTTGCGCCTGAATCAAGGTGCATATTTTCACTAGCTATGGAACCAATTGAACACTTCAAATCCAACAAGCAATATCTCCCAGATATCATTTGTAAAAGCAAACTAGCTAGATGATAGGCTGCTAACTACACCTTAAGGATATCATAAACAAGTAAAAGAAAGGAGAACGACAGTAGCAAAGAAGAGTTGAATTCTAGCTACGTAGTAAAATTTAAGCTCAAATTTATTTAAAAAACAAAAACTAGCAACTAAGAAGCTAGGGAGAAAAAGAAAGCTTCTTGACAATTTTTCTCTCTTTTTTTCCCTATATCTGAGAAAGCGACTAAGAAGCTAGGAGAAAAAGAAAAGCTTAAGACTCTTGAAGAGTTTCCTCTTTTTGTTTCCTTTACCTCCGCTGATTTTGTTCTCCCAATTATTTTTTAGAACATAACGACTCTCAAAGCTCAATAATGCGAACTACGTAATGTTCGATGGAAATACACTAATATCCTTTGCATCTCATGTAGGAAAAAGTAAACCTTAAATGCACAAAAAGAAGAAGAGGAGCATGTTTCATCTTCAACTTGATGAATTCCATAATCTGAATGCATGCCAACAGTGTTATCAAAGATGCACTTAAGCCCTGAAGTGAGGCTCAAAACGTATTGAGTGCTTCCCAATGTCATCATCAAGGTTCTAAGACATACCTTTCCTTGTGAACCTTAGAGCTTAGAGATTTTTCTCCATTTGTGCTTTCTCTCAATAAATCCCACACTTTACCTGTGCTTTGCGCGCTTAGAGCACTAACAAACCTTAGAGCTTTTTTGCACTTTCACTTTTGATAACACTATGCCACAATTGATATACGAAAAGTAAAAATATAGTAATACAAAAAGAAGCTTATATAATGTAACATACGTATTTTTATTAATGGAGGCAAAATTTCCACCTTACTAGTTACTAGACCCATCAAAAAGTCAAAAATAATATCTTAAACAAGAGACTGCAACTTCTCTCAGAGAAGCCAACCCAGACACCATGATAAATTCGAACCAAAAGCCATATGCTTGCAACAATCAGATTCTATATGTGGATAATTTAGACATAAACAAAAGGGACACATTTGTCCTTTTTCATACTCCGATCATACTTGTCGTTTGAATGATTGTTGAGCATGTAACATAAAAGTCCGTGGAACCGCATAATTAGAAATCTGTATTTGCTTCCAATGAAAGAAAGAGCAATGGAAAAAGTACCGTCGTGTGACGGCCAAAAGAAAAAAGCTTAGTACCTTATCATTCTCATGTCCAGATTCTCCAACCCACAGCTTTCCTTCAGCATCCCTCAAGCAAACAGCACTATGGCCAGCATAAGATCCAGATACCCATTTTTCTAACGTCTCAAAACCACCCCAACGCCCTCTGATTTTTGATATTGCAAGAAAATCTCCAGAATGTATGTCTTCAGTGGTAAGGTTGCTGACCCATGGTTGAGGACGTTGGTCAAATGAAGCACCCATGTGTTTCTTCAGAAATCCAATATTTGAGTTTTCACCCCATCCACTGTTTGTGAACAAAGGGAAAACATCCCATAGTGCTCTAAGGGTTCCTAACATTCCTGCTTGCATAAGGAAAATTGAGACTCCTTTATGTTTCACCTGCATTTGCATATTAGAGTCCATTACTCTTGCATATTACTCTCATCATAACTGATGCTTATATTAATGTCCATGAAGTTCCATTTATGAAATAATTGCAACTTACATATTCTAACTCAGCTTGAGACTCCCACTCTTTGATCTGAAGAGTATGTTCACGAGATAAAGCATAGTAATCCCATGTCACACGATATGGAGTTGCAAAAATGTAAAGGTCCATACAAGTATAACTGTGTGCATTGTTGACCTGAATAATAAGAAATATTAATTAATGAAAAAACGCAGCAGTCCCAAAAGATATAAATTCGACTATATGTAGATGTAGTAAAAAATTGGACCAAGAAAATTATTAATAAGTAGATTGAGCCATTAAGGGTAAAATGGGAAGTGTAAAATTTAGGCTTCACAATATAGGAAAGTGTCATTATCTTGGGAATAGAATCAAAAGAAAAGAGAAATATATAAATGTAACTTCATGTATACTTAGTCACCTTATCAAAAAGATGTATACTTGGTCAATAACTCAATAGTTTCATAATCAGCAAGTCAAAAACCAATCTATGAAAAGAATGTCATATATACCAAACGGTAAAATTAAAACATGTGACTTCTCATCAAAGGTGTAAAGAGATCTAAAATGAGGATAAAAAGCATAAAGCATTTTATGAATACAACCCAAAAAATTAAACTCACCAAAAGCTATTCCAGTAGTTGAGCTGAACCACTCTCACGCGAAGACGCATTGACAACACAATAACTCTTCCTTGTTAGCACATTAACCAAAGTTTCTAAATGCATAAAGAAAGCTACAGAAAAGGTCCAAGGAGACATTAATTTCAAACATCAGCATGCCAAGGGCTTTGGTCTAGTAATAAGATCGCAGGGCATGATGCATGGGACGTGAAGCTAGGTGCACATCACAGGTTCAAAACCTGCCACAGGCAAAATCTTGGTTTTTAAGCAGATAATTCCATAGAGTTCAGAACCATGTGCCACTGGCCCTCATATATTTCAGTTTCACAGTTATCCAAAAAAGGTTTTAAACATTAAAGTTGTACTCCGCGAAAACCTCCCATGAGTAATAAGGAGATTATCAAAACTATACATTAAGAAGAACCTCTGTTTTCTTTTCAATTGTATTACTCCCTCCATTTCATTTTATGTGTTTTAGTTTGACGGAACATGGAGTTTAAGTAAAGAAGACTTTTGAATTGTGTGGTTCTAAATTAAAGAGGTATATAGTGTGCCAAAATGACATCTGAATCTCTTGGTCTAACACAAGCCAAGTGGAGTTTTGGAATTAAAGAGTTATTAAATACAAAAAGTGGCATTCTTTTTTTTTAACATACTAGAAGGGAAAATAGCTATTGTATTTCATTTTCATACTACTTTTTATATGGGTTACTTCAAACGAGGTCCATAGGCAACAACTTGTCTACCTTCACAACGCAGGGGTAAGGCTGCATACGCACTACCCTCTCCAGACCTTGTGGAATTACACGGGGTAGTATGTTGTTGTTGTACTAACAAGGAAATAAGACACAAATTGAAACAAAGGGAGTACTGCATAAATTTAGTGAATATTCATCTACCACATTGGTCCTATGTCAAGACCAAACCAAAGTAATATTTAATCAAGGTTATCAACGTATATAGGAACAATATGTCAAGCTTATATTTGACCTTGGCATTCAGTTTCAAGAAAAGATTATATTGTCTTGACATTAATAATTGGTCATTTCCTCACTGGTATGAGAGGACGAAGGATCAAGTAAAGATAAAATTGGAGAAAGAAACAAAAATCAAATGCATAAACTATTTTTTTGAGGTGGTAAATCAATAAATTTTTAATAGAGTCTTGTATTAAATTCACCAAAAGGCTGTGAAGCAACATTTAAAGGTAAAGGAAGCAAAAAACTGATAGGTTAGAGGATATCTACTGAAAAACTATACAGAGTCTAGAACTTGTAGTAAGGCCTCACCGTCTTCCATCAACTGAAAAAAACAAATGCATAAATTATTTCATTCGTAATCTATTGCATGTACATCTTCAGTGACAAACAACCACTAATTGCTAGTTATATGTAGACTGGTATAATTCAGTCCAGACCAGATGAGCTGTTTGAAGAATGAATTCTTCGATCCCACCAACAGAATCTATAAAGAGGAGGCAACCTAAGAAAAAGAAAAAGAAAAACTCCCTCCGTTTCAAAAGAATGAACTACTTTCCTTTTTAAGTCCATTTCAAAAAGAATGGCCTTACATTCCTTTTTCGGCAACACTTTAGTTACAACTTTCCACATGGCATGTTTCAGGCCTCGAGATTAAAGGCATTTTGATACATTTGAGATAATTTTAATTTAGGATTATAAGATTGAAAAGTCTTTTTTATTTTCTTAAACTTCGCGCCAAGTCAAACTAGGTCATCCTTTTTTAAACGGAGGGAGTAAAAAATTCAGAGTAGTGATCTATGAAGAAGTGCCATTATTAAGAACAAATGGTCAAAGCTTCTTAAAATTTTGGAACTTATCTACTGCTGCAGTTAATAGATTTAACGATCACGCAACTGAAAAGAATGCCACAACAGATACGTGTGCCAAGCTAATTAACAACTGCACTGAAAGAGTTGTTTAGCATCAGAAAGGGGAAGATTTGGAATTCAAACAATAATTTGCTTAATCTTAACTCATTTTATCTCAAGGGTGGCTGGGAAAATTTTTATAGTTATTAAGGGCCCATGCAGCCCAAGAAAGAGAGAAAATTGATCAAATGGAAAAGAGCCCAACCTAACAAGAAAAAACGGTAGGTTGAAGTGATATCAAATGCAAAAAGTCAGAAAAAAAAAACATAAGCATTGAAATCTGTTGGAGCTTTAAACACAAACCACATATAAAATGGAAGCTCTAATGAAGAAAGACATAAACGAAGAGAAAAATGAAAAATATATATAACATAAAAATAGTAACTATAAATACAAACAACAATTATTTGGGTAAAAGCTTTGAAAAAATTACAATTAGCCAAAATAGTTCTTCTTAGTGTTTTCTTCACCAATACGCAACCCAAGGGTGAGGAACATATGTCTTAGCAGCTTAGTGGCTAAAGCACTGCCTAAGCGAGGTGAACCACCCAGTCTATTTTCCACCTAGCTTCAGGGCTAAAATGCACCTCAAACCAATCTTTGACCAACACAGTCAATACCAAGCAAACCATCCTAATTAATCAGCCTAGTTCAAGACATGAAGGGCATAACTAGCACCAGATAACACCATACCAAATTCCTTGCATGCAACACTTGACAATAACACATCACATCACCAACCCCATGGCACTGTTTATCATATCAACATCAATCATAACTCACTCACAAGTAAGGAGAAATGACTACTTAAACACTCAATACCTCTAAAATAGTGCAACTTCAAGAGACCACCTTAAGTGGCCAAGTTGAAGCCATTTTCTACAGCCATGAGCAGTTATAAAGTCCTTTTATCCTCAACTAGCAAGAATGTAGGATAAGAGGATAGAAAGACAGATCAACACTAACTGAACAAAATACTACTTGTATTCTAAGTTGCTCGGACTTTTCATTTTTGACACCTCACCCACGTGGACACTACTTGAGTGTGGGTTTGGGATCCATATCGGGTTTGGTCAACCAATTTTGAAACTTTGACCAAAATTAACGGAGAACTTCAAGACAGATACAATAATTTATGTAATCAAAACAAAAGCTAAGGTTAAATCGAAGAAAATAAACTACCTTATATATAGAAATTCCTATGTAAGTCCTTTTCCTTATATCACCTTCTGGCATTCGCCTCTTGATTAATAATTTTTTCCTCATAATACCTTCAAAGTTTTCCATATAATGTCTCGTAATTTAGACACACAACTATATTTTTCAGATATTTGAACTATTTTTAGCCAAATCCACACACCAATATCCATAATCCCCAATCAGAAAATTAAAATCATAAAGGATCCGACCTTTAAATATGCACCTGTATTGGACCCCCCACACCAGAGGCCGGGCAACATAGCTCTTATTGCGAACAAGAGCAAGTTTATCACAATAATGAACTGCTCTATACTAAGCTAAACCTAAATTCGAAAAACAGAAGTCCAACTTCAACCAACATAGACATATAACAAAACCTCCATAAACCCAAAGCTTCTACTAATTAATATACTGAAACATCAAAATATAAGGAAAACAACAACTACCCATAATTGTAAAGTAGTAAATTAAGATTTTTTTTAATTGAAACAAACCTTGATATGGAGTGTGCCACCGCCAAATCTACTTCCAGTTTTGTAGTGAAGTTCCAATGAAGCAGTGTTGTTGTAAAAGCAAGCACCTTTCCATTTCAGGGTACTATTATTAGCTATTGAAACAGCCCCAACAAAAGAGGGCAACAAGTCAACAGCACTGTAGAGAGAATTGACAATGGGCCATGACACTTGTACAGGTAACATTGGCAAAACATCTTGTATATGAAATAGTGACTTTGACCCACTTAGAAAGAAAAAAGAAAACATCAATACAATGAATAAAAAATGGGTTTTCAAGAAAACTGCCATGGCTAACTTGTGCTGAAGCCAGGGTAGTTTTGGGGGGTCATATATATGGTTAGTTAAGGAAATGGGTTGCCATATAAACAAGTTATTCAAGAATCAATTGTAAGCTAGTTCCACATGGTTTATCTGTTTTGCGTGTAAGCTATCAATTTTTTCCCCTTCTGATTCTCAACGACGAAATTTGGAAAAAAAACTTGTCATTAATTTTAGTTTCTTTTTTCCAATTCCTAAATTAGCTCCACGCTATAGTTATAGCTTTGCTGCCACTTCTTTTTTCTGTATTTTGTCAACTCAATTTCTATTTGTTGCTGTCTTTCTCAGCAGGGTGCTACCAATATTTGAAATATCGAAAAATCAAATCAAATTAATTTGGTTTTTTATTTGATATTGATATTATTTTTTTAAAGTGGGGTCTTTGAAATTTTGGTGCATCAAAAAATTGAATTTTTATTTTTAAAAAAATAAAAATTATAATTTATATTAGACCAAAAATATTAAATTATATTAATATACATACAATCCCTTCAGATTGTATCTTGTAAACAATCCCTTCAGATCATGTATTTGACCTCCAAATTGGACTTCATATGAATAGCAAACATCGCATGAAAAATGTTAAAAAAAAATATATATATATATATATATATATAGATAGATTTCAAGTCGGAGCAAAAATTTTCTAAAAAAAATTGTTTTACCTTTTGTTTGGTTTCTTTTTGAAAAAAATTAATTTTTTTAACAAGTTTTTAATTCAAAATTTCCACGTATCATATTTAAAATAATAAAAAATTTAAAAATATTTTAATACATTGTATATATTTTTAATTAAATATTATATGATTCAAAAAAAGCATTAAAAGGTTGGAAAGTAATATTTTGGCACCCCAATCTTCTAATTATGAATCTGCATCTTTACACCTAAATTTAAATTTTGATGGAAATTTTATAGGTAACTTAATTTCTGAATCATTGATCTAAAGGTTCTCACTGACCTCCTCCGTCTTATTCCAATATTCAAAGCTTGACCTTAAAAAATGACGTGTCATAAATGTGCATTATTTTAAGTGAATAATATATCAAATAACTCGAAACATTGAAAGAAACTCATATCCAAATTTTAAATTGTTTAGAGGAGATTTGAATTAATTGATATTGCAAAAAATCGGCAAACAATATATGTACTTTGTTGTATCAGTAATGTATATACATGTCAGAAACATGGTTATATATCACCTATATACAAGTATACACTATTTATATATCAATATATAAAATATCCTCTTTCCAATTAGGAAGTATCTGGCATAGGTAGTTTGATAGTTATGTGAAAATCACAAGGAATAAATCCCTCACCTGAAAGTTCTCAGATATTGATGTTAACTATTACAGATGTTAATAAACGTAGGTGAAAATTAAAAAGCTACAGTGCTACAAGAATCTGCGCCTCAATCTCAAGTTGGGGTTGACTATACGAATTGTCATTGACCGTGTTGCTCTGTTTAACCTCATCTGAATCCAAAAACGAGTATCCGTCTATCATAAAGAAAAGAATTCCTTTGTAGTCTAATCTGTAACCTGCATGTATGCTTTATGTGAACTATGCTGATATTCCTGTAGCTTCCTTTGGAATCAAGAAAAGGAAGGCCACTGGGATCAAAGTGCAGAGAACCTGTATAAGAATGCCTAAAAAGAGATTGTCAAAAGATCCTGAAGAGATGTTCAGAACTGAAGCCAACCCTGCTCCTACGAAGGATCCCACTGTAGAACCTAAGTTGTTTATCGACATGAATAATGCAAATAAAGTCCCTTCAACGCCTGGAGGACAAAGCTGTCCCGATAAGATAAGAAAGGGCATGAATCTACAAAAGGAAGAAAATACTTGAGACAAATATGGAACAGGAATAGATGTTAGCTGTTCCAGATGTACTAGAACTACTTTAAGAAGACCTCATGTAAAAGAATTTAGGGACATACTTGAATTGATTGATGCCATCAGAGAGAGCAGAACCAAATAGCACTGTAACCTTGTCTGAGATGCCTAATAAAACATTAACTCGAGAAACCAAAACCATATCTAGAACAGTCAGAAGGGCCAAGCAAACTTGAGTAAACCTGCATGAATTATAGATGGGAAAATAAGTATTTGGTAATCTAAGTCAATATTCCTTCATGACATCACATTCGCAAGTCAAAGATCTACTTACATGAGAATATGTCGCAATCTCATCTTTTTTAAATAGCGATTGTATGTCAAAGTCCCGATCATGAGACTCAACCATCCAAGAACACGTGCTGTTCCAAGGAAAGATGCATCCAGTTTTAAGAACTCTGTCTGATAATAGAACATAACCGTCGAGAGATTTGGAACGGTCAAGTGAGCCAAAAAGAACCAAGCCATTGGTCTGGACTCCCAAGGAAAAATTTGCAAGAGAATAACCACAGCAACATCAGTCATCAGTTCATTAAGGAAATGCAAACAAAAAAAAATGGTATTACAAACAAAAAGTTAACAAGATGGGAGAACACAGAACAATTCACAACCTCCCATGAGGTCCAGATTGCTTAGTGAAACATGGACACATGGAACTCAGCGAATGGAAGCACTAAGAAAGTGATGACTTGGCCTGTGATTTAATCTATTGAAAATAACACTGCCACTTTGATCTTTCTTAAGAATTGTAATACAAGGCCAATACTGATGAAAGTGTTCTTGGAATCACAGTTTCATTATTTCAGTTGAGGTGCAGCAAGTCCATTTTTATGCCAACGAAAGCAGTCCCCTTCATGGTCCTATTACTCCTTCAAATATGGTACAAGAATAAAAAGAAATAGCATCACCAAAGGTAAAAAAGAAGGCTGAGAAAGACTTTCAAGACCTAGGTCCTATCATGTCATAAAGATACACTGAAGCTGGTAGTGGTCTAGCAGAAGCTCCAAAAGGAAAATAAATTGATTCATGATTATTAATCAAAAAGCATCAACACATAAAGGAATTTAAAACTTCCTCACAAGTTACCTCAAAATGGCTGGCTGGCGAAAAGCCCTAAATAATGTGTAAGTGGCCATTTTCAGTGATTGATACCACGGAGACAATGATGATTCATTTTTGTCAGGAGCCTGAAATTTATTTTCCAGAGTTGGTGCCTTTTTTGTATTTTTCTGGCTCTTTTTTCTCCTCAAAGTACTACTTTTTGATTTTTCACCAGAGAACTTTTCTTCATCAATAATTCCACTCATCATGTCAGAACCATTAGATGCAGAACCTTCAGGGAATGCTTTACCTTGTACAGAACCCTCCACAACCAAACCACACGAAAGGAGCTGCAAAGCAGGTAAGATGGAGAAAAGGAGGAAAATCCTATCTATCTGTAAATTGATTAATGCATATCCACCAAGCAAACTACCACAGATTCCTCCGAATGCCATAGAAAGCCAAGATATTGACTGAAGATCACCAGCAAATGATGCCCTATTGACAAGAAAAGATAAATTAAAACAATGTGACGGCTTTCAGGCATAGGTAAATTAATCGAAATCTTTGGTGCAAGTTGTACATGACAGAGTCTGAGCCTGTCGAACTTGCATGTAAAATGAGATCACAATTAAGTGACTATTAAGAATTCAAATACACACAAACCCAGGCATTCCATCATCATAAACTTCAAATGAAAGCAAAAACCTTTTTATATAATTACATTTGATCATGGACTGCATAGCAAGTTTACCCATGGTATCATCTGCTATTTGATCTGACTAATAAGACATTTATTGTGTTGTCAAAGGCTTAATTTTGGTCCAGATAAAATTTAAAACTTTGTGTTTGTTTCTACAGCTACATAAGATGACTCAGATGTGAACGTCCCTTTATTAAATTAGAATGACAAAAATAGTCCCATGAAGAAGAACATACCTCTCAACTCTTACTGCCTCAGCAATCATTGCGTCAATTACGACATCAGCCATTGCAGAGCCCAGGTTCTGCGCTGTCAAAAGAATCATGAGCTCTATTCTTGTATTTCTCAGGAAAGCACTTAACCCTAAAATGAGCCATGGCAACAGCGAGAGCAAAGTTGCAAATGTAAGGTACGGGATTCTTTTCCTTCCTCTAATTGGAAAGCAATCCGATAATATCCTGCAAACAGCATATTCAATATGGTTGATGGAGCAGAAGAGCAAGAAAAGAACTATTTTTCCAACAAGGTTTCATGAGAAACGAAAAAAACAATCTTAGCAGAGTATAAGTCATGAACAACACACCAGCAGTTGCAGACCATCTTATAATAAATTTATTGTTTAATGACCATTTCCATTATTTAAGAAAATCCATCTGGTCGTTAAGCCATATTCTTAGGTCTTCCATACTAAGATGCTACCATATGGTAAAAGTTGATCCCATGATGTTTATTAATTGTTATAACTCCAAGCAACTGTTGAAAGTTTCTTCCCACAGCTCTTTTTTTAATATGGTAAAGCGACTAAAGTCTACAGCATATCTAAATACCACCTAGCAAAGAACATTTTTCTTAATATTATTTCACTTTGACCAAAACAGAATACTTGGAGTGCAAATTCAATGTTGCGAGGGATGAAGTGGTCATCAAAGTGAGGCTTGTCACCCAACCTATTCCCTAGAGAGAAAGCTTTAAATATTTTGGGTGTATTATCTAGAGTAGTGGTGATATCGATGATGATATCATGCATCACATTGGGACAGCATGGATGAAATGGAGGTTTGCCTCTGAAGTAATGCGTGATAAGAAGATATCACCTAAACTTAAAAGGCAAGTTTTACAGAATGGTGGTTAGACTGTCTGTGCTATATGGGGTGGAGTGTTGGTCAATCAAAAACTCGCATGTTCAGAAGATGTAGGTTGCAGAGATAAGGATGTTGAGATGGATGTGTGAACATATTAGGTGTGATAAGATTAGGAATGAGGTTATTTGGAAGAAGGTAGGGGTGGCCTCTGTGATAGGCAAGATAAAAAAAAATGAGGCTAAGATAGTTTGAGCATGTGCAGAGGAGGAGCATCAACGCTCCTATTAGGAGGTGCGAGAAGTTGAATTTAGGGGTTACGCGGAAGGTCAGAGATAGACCGAAAAAGTATTGAGGACAAGTGATTAGACAGGGCATAGCGCAACTTCATATCACCGAGAACGTGACATCAGATAAAAAGAAATGGAGATCACGTTTAGGATAGAAGGTTAATAGGCTAGTAAGGGTAGGATGTTGTCTTGCCTTGTGATGTAATAGGTTAGTAGGATTAGTCGCGTCCTTACATATGTGGCATTATTGACTTATTTTGTTACTTCTATTTTATTCATAGATTTTCATTCCTCTTCATCTTATTCACTATTCTATATCTATTATTTTTCGTCTTTTGGGGCTAATATATTCAAGCCGAGGGTCTTCCGGAAACAACCCTTCTATCTCTATGAGGTAATGGTAAGGTCTGCGTATACTCTACCCTCATTAGACCCCACTTGTGGGATTTCACTGTGTATGTTATTGTTGTGTGTTACATTGATCGGCAGCTCCTTTTGTTGTTTCCGGTACTGCTAATCAGAGCTGCAATCATTTGGTATGAAACCAAACATCGTAACAACTTTTTTCTTTTGATATGTAACATGACACTTAAATGCTTTAGATAAATGGACTAATTCGGTAGGATCATTAAATCCTCAGAAGAATCTGATATTCAGCTAAAGCCTAGCTTTACTTGACATTTACATAAAAGTTGAGCTTGCCTGGAAGTTGGAAAAGCAAATGAAGTTTGCATAGTTCGCACCAACTTTGAATCTCATGTTCATAAAAACCAGGAAAAGTTCATTCCATATACAGAGGAACTGAAAATTAAGGAGAAAACAGAAAAATCAAATCCCCCCAATTTCTCATATTTAGGATAATTACACCATACACGAAAAGCAAAGAAAATCATCCTACATACATACAACCAGAACAGAAGATCAAACTGGAATGAACTTCTCTTAAGACCATTGAAGATTTACAAAAGTATGTAAGAAAAAGGAACAACATTGAGGACAAGATGTCGTTTCGCAGAGAAAATCCGATTGATTGATAGTTGGATAGGTTTAAGTAGTATTGTATACTGTCATATTATAATTAGCTAGGGACTTCATGAAACAGTAATAGCTTTTTGCAAGTAGAAAAAAATTATTACTTGAACAGTAATAATTTTCTGACTTGCAAAAAGAAAACAAAGATGCCTCTAAAGAAAAAGAATGAAAATGGAAAAGGACAGATAATTTCAGTTTGAGGTGGACTGGCTGTTACCAGTATGATACAACCATAGAGATGAGAGGAGGCAATCATTCGAAAAGATGAACTTGACAGGATAGTGGTTGGACCACTTAATCCTAATCAAAGCCAAGAAGTCCTCAAGTCTGCTATTTAATCCCAAAGGCCTAATAATCATTGACCTAAGCCACAATGTGCTGGAGTGAGAGGAAGTACTCTGTGAGCTATACTGCCAACAGGGGAGAGGTGCATGAAGGGGTCGTTTGGTAGAGTGTATTAGAAGAAATAATACATGCATTAGCTTCGTATATTAGTAGTACCATATTTGGTATACTTTTTCAGCACATGTATAAGTAATGATTGCATTACTTTTACACTCTATTGTAGATTGAGGAGGGTATTACTAATTCATGGAAATTCGTGATATTAGTAATGCAAGGGGATTTAATGCATGCATTAGCATGGTTAAAGACTCAATTGCCACCCAAAATCTTGTTTACATCTTTTCCATCATATTTGTGGAGGATTCTTCATAAATAAATATATATATATATATATATATATATTTTTTAATATACCAAACGAAACAATGCATTAGAAATGGTGCAAGCATAACTAACGCAAGTATTGCTAATACAAGCATTACTAATATACTCTATTTAGCATTAGAATTATACACACCACCAGTGGCAGAGTTAGGATTTTCAGTAGTAAGAGGATTCAAAATCTGAAGAAGTAGATACACGAACTAGTCGAAGAGGCTTAACATCTACTATATATACATAAAAATTATTTTAACCACGTATAAATATTATAATTTTTTGTCGAAGATGGTTCAGATGAACTTCCTAAATATAGTGTAGCTCCACCCTTGCACCCCACTAAACGACCCTGAAGAGAGGGAGCAGAGGACTACAAGGAATGGGGTAGGGGCAGGGAAGATAATAAGGAACTGCATTGTCGATTACCTCTCTTCATTTATCTTATTTCTTATTATTTTGTCAATTATGATTAGGCTTAGGCTCTACATGATGGAAATCATAGTTTAACATAGGATATAAACTAAACGATAACCATGAATTTGTTAATACATATTTTATCCCTGGCTGATGGACCTATAAGGTAAAAGTCTATGTTTCTAAAGCTCAAAAACTAACATCAAATGTCTAATATTCACTCAATTCAAGCATGACGATCCACCAAACCATTCAAGCATGATGATTGACCGGATCATTCAAGCATGTTGATCTACCGAATCAGATTGAACTCATCCAAATTTGGTCTGAAGGTTTGTTTAGCTTAATTTGTTTTTAGTTCTTCGCTTGAGAATAGTTTCGAAGATATTTGTTTAGACAATACTGAACAAGACTCAAACATATTGCTAGGACACCATTTTCTATATCTATTATTTTTCGTCTTTTGGGGCTAATATATTCAAGCCGAGGGTCTTCCGGAAACAACCCTTCTATCTCTATGAGGTAATGGTAAGGTCTGCGTATACTCTACCCTCATTAGACCCCACTTGTGGGATTTCAATATATACCCATATAAAGGTTTTATGCTCCATGGAAAGAATGCTATCGAAGTGATAAATTGGGAGGCTGATGGTGATAACTTCAAGTTGTCTTTCAACTGATAAGAAACTGCTGTCCAGACAAAGGATCTGAACCCCTGCTTCCAATAATTGAGAATGGTGTTAATTATACCAAGGAGAAAATAATAGGCTTCCAACAAAAACGTACAAATTGCAATTACAAGATACTCAAATGAAAAACAAAAGTGAATGAAGAACCAAGAGGTTACATGACTAATCGCTTTCCTTTTTCAAAAAGAATGTTCAGTTTCCTGCCCCTCTGTAAATACTGTTTAATTTGAGGAACAGAAGAGCAACACTATAAGGGAGCACTCTTAACATCAGAAAAGCTACCAAAATACTCTATCAGAACATGAGAGGTCACATAGAAGACAAGTGCGAGAAGACCTTAAGGGTTCAGTTCATTCAAGTACTAGTTATGCAGGAATTACAATGCAGTGAATAATAATACAGAGAATGTTATGTAGGGATACCTACTTAAAGAGCATTTTTAACTTTAAATACTTTTATCCACGTATTGCTAATATACATTTTCTTATTTCCACATTATACCCACATAAAAAGAAATTAAGATCCCCTGCATAAGCTATGTCGTATTAATCTTAATACGGCCAACCAAGTGATGAATTACTTGTGCAGCCAACAACAAGCAATGGATTACTTATCAAATATTATTTTCTTACACAGCCAACTAAACATATAATTTGATGTGGAATTTTATGTAGAGATATTTAGCTAACGTAGCCAATCAAATGATCCCTAAGATATCTTGTTGAGATAAACAGTCAAGATAACTGCTATACAGCAAAACTTATATTTGCAAGATAAGAGAACAATCATGTTGGTTCAATTAAGCACAATTTTGATCAAGCTCTGCTGCAACACTTCATTCAAAAAATTTGATGTACTGATGTAAAAAAATAGCTTCATTTGAGCAAATAAAAGAGGCAACAGGGTGAAATCATTTTGCTTATGGACAGCAGCATATTGAGTCCAAGATTTTAATATAATGGATCTCTAGCTAATGGTGTTAGGATCTTGCAATAGCTTTTCCACATCGGGTCCTGTACCATATTTTATCAAACCTCTATGAGGAGTTTTTCTCTGTGTTCAACTGTCAAAGATTAAATTCCAAGTCTTAATCTATTGAAATCGAAGTGCTTAAAGAGCACATTGAAGACTTTTATTCCTCTCCCACTCAACCACTAGGCTACTGATAGAACAAAAAGCATAAAGCTTTAAACAATTGCTGAACAAAAAGCATAAAGCTTTAAACAATTGCTGAACAAAAAGCATAAAGCTTTAAACAATTGATTTGGAAAAGATCTCAAACCATCACAAATTCACAATCACTGATACGTTTTATGTGATTAGCGAAATCAGGATTTATTTATTTATTTATTTTGAAAAAAAATAAAACTGGGAGGGAATGGGACAAGTGATTAAGAAGTGGTAAATCGAACCCTCGAAAAACAATGCAAGTTCAGATAGCCAACCAACTGAGTTACCAAGGCTTCCTAACCGAATTAAGTTAAATTGACACCCTGATGATAAATTTTGACGGCAGACCCAGGAAAAGTTGTTAAAAGGAGCTTAGTAGCTAAGAAATAAACCTTGAAGCATCGCTAACCAAGGTTGTTGATTTGCAAACCATAAGAAGAAGTGATCTATAGATAAAGATAAGAATGGAACCTAATACAATAACTATACATCAATTCCACACTAGTTGATTCGTTCTGCTCCATTTAACCCATTTCTAATCACCCCTCAAAGTACAACAAGAAATTCCCAAGACACCCAATTCAACAAAATTAACCCCAAATGCTGAAATGAGAAACAGACGGCATAATTGACATCTAAATTCAATAAAAAGATGGGAAACGGAGAAAGAAATCACCTGTGTGAAGTAAATGAGACAAACAAGCCATAGAAAGGAAGCCCCAAAAGCAGTGCGTAACTGCTTAAACCAACTGATCATTTTGGAATCGATCGATGACTAAACGATAAAAAAGATACCACCTTGTTTTCTCCAGTCGTTCGTGTTAACGGGAAAGAAGACTGGGGAATTGGGGGATACCCAAGATTACATGGATCCTTGTTAACGTTCCAAAACTCCCTTCCCACTCTCTTCTTCCGGTTATACAAATCTATTAACCTCTTGCCGTAACGTATTCATTACTCTACCATTTTTCTTCCTCATTTTCCATCTTTTTGTCGTTAAAAGTCCAGAGTCCACCAGCGCTTACATTGACTACATTTTGTTATAAAAAATCCATCCAAATTGACAAATTAATTAAATAAATTAATTTTTATTTTATTTTATATTTTTTAAAATTGATACTAATATTTAACTTGATTTTTGCTATCATAAATAATTTGTGATAACTTTATCAATTTTTGCTTCATAACTTGCTTAGCTTCAAAACTTAACATACGATCATTTTGTGATTCAAATACCTCGTAACACATCATTCTCGGTATATTTAACTCTCTTAGTGTTATCCAAAAAATAGGTACTAATTTACACATTCCAAACAGGTAAGTTGTTACAAAAAGACCACTTTATAATTGAATTTACCGTAAGGAATAACACAATACTATAAATACTTATTTATTTGTCATAACACAGTTACAATACAATTACAAACGTGAAGTTTAATTGCATAAGTTTAACTATACAGTGGATGGGAGAAACTCACTTTATAACATGAATGCACCATTAAAAGGATTAAGGAAAAATTGTATTAAGCAAGAATTGGAACCTTGAACTAAGTGCAACCTTTAACGTTCTTATGATATGAGTGCAGAAAATATTATACTAATTTTTAAAAATATATACTACATGAAAAAGGTAAAGATGGCGGTGACGATTGTGAAGTCAGCAACGTTTGAGCGCCTTTATGAGGAGCTAAGTGATAAACGTGGGGACAAGAGATTGTATAGGCTCGCTAAAGTAAGGGAAAGGAAAGCTCGCGACTTGGACCAAGTGAAGTGCATCAAGGATGAGGAGGGCGAGGTGTTGGTGGATGACACTTCCATTAAATTAAGGTGGCAAACTTACTTTCATAAACTCTTAAATAAAAATGGTGATAGAGATATTGAGCTGGGTAAGTTGGCACACTCCGCAAACCATTGTGATTTTGGTTATTGCAGGTGGTTCAGAGTTGAGGAGGTAAGACGGGTTATTAGTAGGATGAAGAGGGGGAGGGCGATCGGCCCCGATGAGATTCCGGTAGACTTTTGGAAGAACATGGTCAACGATGGCATAGAGTGGTTGACTAGACTGTTCATTGTTATTATGAAGAATGCCAAGATGCTTGATGAATGGAGGAGGAGTACAATGGTTCAACTGTACAAAAATAAGGGAGATATTCAAAACTATAACAATTACAGGGGTATCAAATTGTTAAGCCACACTATGAAGGTGTGAGAGAGAGTAGTGAAGATGAGGATGCGAAGAGTAGTATCTATCGCGGAGAATCAGTTTGAATTCATGCCAGGGCGGTCGACTACTGAAGCAATTCATCTTGTTCGGAGGTTAGTGGGAAAACATAGGGACAGTAAGAAGGACCTTCATATGGTGTTCATCGATCTCGAAAAAGCATATGACAAAGTCCCAAGAGATGTCTTATAGAGGTGTCTAGAGATGAAAAGTGCCCCAATGGTATATATCAGGGCGATTAAGGATATGTGCGATGGAGCCAAAACTTGGGTAAGAACGGTGGGAGGAGACTCAGAGTATTTTTACTGTGATGTGAGGCTTGCCACTCTACCGATCCCCAAGAAGGAAAACTTTAAGTATTTGGGATCCATCATCTAGAATAGTGGCGATATCGACGATGATGTCACACATCGTATTGGGGCAGCATGGTCTAAATGGAGGCTAACGTATTCATTACTCTACCAAGTGGCGATATCGACGATGATGTCACACATCGTATTGGGGCAGCATGGTCTAAATGGAGGCTTGCTTCTGTGTATTGTGTGATAAAAAAGATACCACCTAAACTCAAAGGTAAGTTTTACAGATTGGTGGTTAGACCATCTTTGCTGTATGGGGTGGAATGTTGGCCAATCAAAAATGCATATGTCCAAAAGATGCATGTTGTAGAGATGAGGATGTTGAGATGGATGTGTGGTCACACCAGGAGTGACAAGATTAGGAATGAGATCATTCGAGAGAAGCTAGAGGTGGCTCCGGTGGCTGATAAGATGAGGGAAGCGTGACTGCGATGGTTTGGACATGTGCAGAGAAGGAGTACCGAGGCTCCTGTTAGGAGGTGCGATAGGTTGGTCTTGGGAGCTACACGGAGGGATAGAGGTAGACTGAAGAAGTACTGGGGAAGGTGATCAGACATGATATGACGAAACTTGATCTACTGAGGACATGACCCTAGATAGAAAGAAGTGAAAGTCGTGAATTAGAGTAGTAGGTTAATTGGTAGGATTAGGTGGAGGCATGGCCTTGGGATATAGTAGGGTTAGGTGGAGGACGTGTTTTTTTATATCATGTGTTATCATTATCTGTCGTATATGTGCTAATTTTTTTCATATTTACATACTACCATATGCTACTCATTATTAGTCGCTCCTTCTGTTCTCTTTCCTTTCCTTTTTATCATATCTGGTCCTTTATGCTTATGGGTTTTGAGATAAGGGTTTCCAGGAAACACTCTCTTCTTCTATGAAGTAGTGGTAAGGTTTGCGTATATTCTACTCTTTCCAGACCCCACTTGTGGAATTTCACTGGTATGTTGTTGTTGTATATACTACATAAAATATCTAATTTTTACCAGATACTATCAAACTGGACAGATAAGTATTACCAGATATATCCAGATTGCTGCTGGATTTTCAATAAAATCAAGGCAACCAGGACACAATAACAGTAAGCTCAGAGAGCCAGTAACATATGATACATTATATATTTGTTAGATGCAGTACGTTGGAACATTGCTGGGACGATATACAAATGGTCTGACTGTGTGTGAATGTCCTGAAGGGTGATTATAGCTGAACTTCACCCCTGAGTTACTATCTCCCAAACGTGTGCAGTGCTCGTGGAAGCTGCTGATAGGTCTCGCTAGGCATGCATCCCAACGATCGCTCTCTGGCATTGTCTCAGCCACTCTATATATCCCCTTGGAGTCTGTGAATGCCTGATAATTCAGAACTTCCCCGGCCTTTGTAATGCAAAGAACAGCAACCTCTGCACCTGCAACAAGGAAATAAGATAAACCGCCTTCAGATACAATGAACAATGAACTGTTATTATTATTATGAGTGTATCAGTACTAGCACCAAAATGGGGATAGTGTCCCCGGGATACGATAGTCTTGCATAGCGTGTTGAACCAGCATCAACAGTACAAGAAATTATTAACATTAACCAGCAGAAACACAGTCGAGCTAATATACCACACACACTTCTAAATATGTCG
>DF359351.1:14300-34319 GCA_000787875.1 Solanum virginianum
TGCTTCATTTACCAGGCACATTCTAACCATAGTTAAAAAGTATAAAATTTTAAAAATTACTCTTTACTTTTGATAAGTAAGCAATTAATCAATCTTCCCCACGTATAACTTTTTGTTACTCAACTGTATTATTAATTGTATTCTCTAAATTTATATTTTACATTATCTCTCAATTATAAAATCAACCCAAGTATCTAAAAAATAGTCAATTCCTTCCCTGTTTTGAGTTGTGTATGTGCATACGCATCCTTTAATTGTTTTTAGTTTGAATATTTTTCATGATTAAATTTGCTTTTATAACTTTAGAATAAAGTAGATTAAGGAAAAATAAGTATAAAATAATAGGGTAACATAGGATAAAATGTTTTAATTAGTGAGCTTGTAGCTTCCGTTATATTTCTCTATAGATTTACCATCGTTATGAATTTTAGATTATTTTTTTATTATGCTATTGGTTTCTAAGATTTACCTTCCTTTTCACAAGAGTGAGCACTTGTGTTATTTTCTCACCTTGCTTTCATTATGTTCTTCTAAATGTAACAGAAGTTGCATTATTTGTTGTTGTTTTGCTTCTTTGATTCACATTTTACTATGTGATGTAAGATTTCACAATAAGGTTTATGTGATGATTTTTTTTCTGTGCTGCTACATGAATCTCATTTCCTTCTTAAGACATACTTCAACCCAACTAGAATTACTACTCCAACCTAAGTAAGTTGGGGACCTTTTTAACACTTGAAAAATTTTATTTGGCATATCTTTTTAACAGATAGTGTGAAGTAATGAGAGAAATTTAAAGATGATGAGAATTAAGAGTTAAAGTTTGTGTTATGTTGATAAGTGTAACATGTCTTTCTTTCATTCATGATTACAAAAACAAAGAGAGAAGCTAATGACCTATAGTGACAAAGTTGGTTTCTTCTTCTACAATTTCAATAACTTATTGTTTATTAGACCTGCTAGCATTCTTTATTATTAAATATGAATTTAATTATAGTGATGGATTCAAATTCTTAAATATAAGATTTTTTACATCTTTATTTGAACTTTGGGTAACAGTTTCCACTTCATTTATTATTAAATATGAATTTAATTATAGTGATGGATTCAAATTCTTAAATATAAGATTTTTTACATCTTTATTTGAACTTTGGGTAATAGTTTCCACTTCAACTATTTGTTGCCATTTCAGTAGCAACAAAGGAAAGAATAATTGATACAAACAAACTATGCCTATTGTGGTATTAAGTAAAACTAAAACAAAAAAAAACTGTATTTCTTGTGCAACAAAAATACATTAAAGAGAATATTGTTTTGGACTCTTTGAGTTAATACTTATAAATTCAGGCACTTTACACTGTACATCATACAATCTCTTGGTACAAATTATAATTTTTTCATTACTTTGAAGAAGTATAAAATTTTCAATTTATAATGTTGGTCTATAATTATGCAGAAATACTTTGAATCTGTTTATTTTAATAACTATTTGTTGCCATTTCAGTAGCAACAAAGGAAAGAATAATTGATACAAATAAACTATGCCTATTGTGGTATTAAGTAAAACTAAAACAAAAAAAATGTATTTCTTGTGCAAGAAAAATACGTTAAAGAGAATTTTGTTTTGGACTCTTTGAGTTAATACTTATAAATTCAGGCACTTTACATTGTATATCATACAATCTCTTGGTACAAATCATAATTTTTTCATTACTTTGAAGAAGTATAAAGCTTTTCAATTTATAATGTTGGTCTATAACTATGCAGAAATACTTTGAATCTGTTTATTTTAACTATCTCTTTTATTGTGTTTATAAGCCTCTTTACTTGCCTACCTTTATTACTTAAAATTTTGGGAGAAATAAATTGACACAAGGAAGGCTTGACACTACCCCCCCCCCCAAAAGGAAACATGTAGAAAAGTTATAAAAATATATAGATTTTTCGTTATATTTTTAAGTCGGAATATTGAACTAGCTTATTCGTAAATTCAATAGATTATTTGTAAATTTAAGGAGTAATCCATCACCACGCAAAGCATGGGTAAAATTACCTAGTTTAATAATATTTGCATATTATTTTAGATGACTTATATATACTAAGATTGATCTAATAAAGTTATCCTTATTAATGACACAAGTAATAGTCTATTAGTTTCTATTTTCAGTTTGTAATACTAGTCGCTAATTTTACTTTTGTTTCTTGTTTTTGTTTCTTATTAGGGATCCTGGGTTGCATGCTAAACACCCAAAGAAAGGGTGAAACACTTGTTCCTCAGAAACTGATCATAGCAAGAATATATCAAACACCAAGAGCTAATAAAAGGCAAATTGACTAGAAGTAAAGATCCAAAATTCTGATCATCCAAAAGCAACTCATCATCAAACCACCAGAGTATGAACTAACATACACATTCTAAATAGCTTAATAATATATACCAAAGATAATCTAATATTCGTTGACTCAAACCCCTCATATATATATAAAGCTAAACCACAGCTCCACCACCAATCTGATCCTTTTATATATATATATTATAGAATGTCAGCCTTTAGATAAATCGACACCATATATGTGAGTTAGTGGGGATATGGAGACAGATAAATAACTCTATACTTAATAAAATTGTAATAATTACTTGTTACTAAATATGTAAACATAATATGGTAGATGATGAGTAGCAGAAATACGACACTTTTAACGCTTTAAACAAAGGATTTGTGCACGTTCTCAAGCAAAGTTGTTATTTTGATTTTCCTTTTTTGTTATTTTTCAGGAAAAAGGACTAAGGCATGGAGAAATGAGAGTATGATAGAAAAAAGAAAAAAGTGCAATGAGGAGCAAAAATGGAACCAAGTGTAGGTACACGAGGGCCTACAAGGATCGTGTACTTCCACATGGACCGTGAGGCTCATCATGGCCTCACACTTGGTAGCTAATGGCTGTTATAAGGAGAAAAAGAGGCGCAGGCGATGGAGGCAGACCCCATGGCATATCTCACGAACCTTGGGGAGTGTGACGGGCCATTCCAAGTACTGTAAAAGTGATGCGAAATGGACTATGTAGAGCCGGATAGAGCTTGTCACGGACCGTGTAACCAACCATGGTCCATGACATGAGGATGTGATGACTACATAGAGCGAAAAAGGTGAAGGAAAGTCAGACAGCCTGTTAGATGGACCGTCAATTGCAACATGGGTCGTCTAACACATCGTGAAGAGGCAGATAGGGTTGAAGATAAGGGCAGCTACACAGACCATTTGACGGTCCATATACCATCATACGGGCCGTGTGGTGGCCCGTGTCTAGGCCAATGGATTTTTCCTATTTTAATTCGGATTAGATTTTCTTTGTATATAAATTGTTATTTTATTTTGTTTTTGGGGAGTCTTGGATGGCTAGAGCTAAAAAACACTGAAAAATATTATTTTCTTGAAAAGTTCACAAGATTATGGTATTTTGCTATCTAATTCAAGATTGTAACTCGTGGATTCATTGCTCATTCAATAGTAAGTCAGTTATTATGAATTCCTTGTATCATAGAGAATTTTTTTCCTCGAATATGCTAGGCTAAACCCACAACTAGGGTTCTGGGAGCCATGACAAAGAAATAAGATAGGCAATATGGGGGTAAACCTCCGGATTGATTAGTGTATATATCTTAGTAATCTTCATTATAGTTTCTTCCTTGATGAGTCGACGTATTAGGGTAAGCCATTATTGTTTGCATGCTCAAAAGAGATGTTTTGATTAGGAAAAGAGTTCTACGATAGAAATTCAGGGTTGTTAAACTAGTCTAAGTGCTTGAGATCGAAAGGTGAGAGTATTTCTGGATTAACAACAAGGGTTAGTATGTATAAGTTGTGAGAACGAAAGGTGATAGATGATATACATCTAAGAACGACTGAGAGGTGATGTAGATATTACATAACTTGTTAGGTCTTATGTACGTAATCATGAATGAGTTTACCACGAGATTCGGCTATCGCATTAGATGTCATAGGGAACACAACCCTCGCTTCGCATAAACTATTTGAAATCTACTCGTTCTTGTACTAAAATTTTACTTCATTTTAGTAAATTAGTTTGAAACACCAACCTCCCCCCCCCCCCAATTTATTTTATACATTTTGTACTAAAATTTTTCTTCATTTTAGTAAATTAGTTTGAAACCCCAACCCCCCCCCCCCCCCAATTTATTTTATACATTTTTGTTTCAGGAATAAATATTATATCTGAAAATGGTGCTAATAGATATATTCCCACATATTCCCTGTGGGATAGACCTCAACTCTAGTTGAGTTCTATATTTGATTAATGACCGCTTTACTATTCCTTTGGGGTGTAAATTTGAGCGTATCAAATTTTGGCGCCGTTGCCGAGGAATATGGAAAAGTAATAGTCTATTAGTTTCTATTTTCAGTTTGTAATACTAGTCCCTAATTTTACTTTTGTTTCTTGTTTTTGTTTCTTGGTAGGGATCCTGGGTTGCATGCTAAACACCCAAAGGAAGGGTGAAACACTTGTTCCCTACAACTTGAGCTTACTAAATCAATCTGTAGAATAAATGCCCAAGAACATGAAGCAGCTAGACTAAGAGAGTTAGTTGTGAACCTGGAAGTAGGGGAAATAAAGGTTTGGATGATGATGACTATGCTAGCAATGAGGTACTATCGTAGCACCACCGAGACAGGTGTCCTGCTCGGTGTTAGACCCCAAGTGCCTCGGCCTCCCCAAGTAGTGAATGATTTTGATGAGGGTGCTGGGACCACTGGGACAATTGTACTTCCCCCACTACCCATAGGTGTTAAGTTTACTATCACTAGCACTATGTTGTAGATGCTACAGTTGAAAGGGTTGTTCAGCAGAGCAGCAATAGAGGATGCAAATTAGCATGTCCTAAACTTTCTGGTGACATGCCAATCATTTGAGATTCCTGGGGTCAATCAACAGGCAATTAGGTTATGGTTATTCCCATTATCTCTTTCTGGTGCAGTAACTAAGTGGTTGAATGATCTTCCACATGATTCCATCCACACTTAGGGAGAGTTAAATGAGGCATTCTTTGAGAGGTTCTTCCTCATATCATGATAGCTGAAAATCATGCACGATATCGAGTCTCACAAATAACTTTCGAATGAAGCATTACATGAGACTTGGGAGGGATTCAAGCAAAAGCTTAAGTAGTTCCCTGATAATCTTCTCATAGATGCGAATTCGAAGGCAGTCTTCTACAAGTCCTGCAACTTTGTGACAAAGTCGATCATCGATGCTGCTTGTAGGGGATCATATATGTTTAGGACTTTCCAGACAGAGTGGTGATCTTAGATCAATTACCTATGAATAACAAGGCAAGGTACACTGAAGATGGAGACTATTCGGGGCTCATCTTTGATATGACTACGAAATAGCGATGAAAGGAGGAGGAACGAGATCAAGACATGGCACATATGAAGACGCAACTGGACTTGCTGGCAAAGCGGTTCCTAGATGAAGGTGCAAAAAAGGTTAAAGTTTTAGACCTAATGCCTAGGTACAATGATCAAGCATATAATTATGATGAGGAGGCAAACTTCTTAGGCAACCAGAGGGGTTATCGGCCATTCAATGCCAGTAACCAAGGTCGAAACTATGATCATGATCAAAACTATCAAGGAAACTGGTAGAACATAGACAACTATAGGACTCATGAGCGTCGGAATGATAGTGGTGAAGCCTCAAAATTAGAAGAGATGATGACAAAGGTGCTTGACAAACTTGAGTCCACTGAGGTAGGGATACGAGATATAAAAAGGGAGATGTCCAATGTTTGAAAGTTGGTCAACTCGCATTCCACCTCAATCAAGTAACTAGAGCAGCAGATGGGGCAATTGTCAATAATTATAAACCAGAGAAAATGGGGATATTGCCGAGCGACACTATTCAAAATCTAAAAAGTAATGGTCAGTGCATGACAGTAACCATGAGGAGCGGTAAAGTACTCTCTAACCCTATTGTACCTAGTAATATAGGTCTGGATGAAGCTAAAGAAAAGATGCCTGACCCCAGGTGTATGTTGATAAGCTAAATGAAGAAGCTGAGATTACACTAACAGAGCTTGAGGTTGCTAAAGAACCTGAGGTGATACCAGTAGTGACCGATCCTCTGCAAGTCATTCCTAAGCCACCACCACCATTCCTACAGAGGTTGCAGAAGAAAGTTGAAAATGGCAAGTTTTAGAAGTTCTTGTCCATGCTAAAAGAGATTTCTATGAACATCCCTCTAGGGGAGGTACTTGAATAGATGTGGGGCTACGCCAAGTTTATGAAAGACTTAGTGACTAAGAAGAGGATAGCCATGATCAAGCTGATAAATAATCTCCACTATTGTAGTGACATTGCCACAAGATCTCTTGTAGAAAAGAAGGAAGATCTGGGAGCTTTCACTATCCCATGCACCATCCGAGCATTTGATTTTACAAGAGCTCTCTGTGATCTAGGTGCTAGCATCAGCTTGATGTCGCTAGCAATTTACAGGCAGCTAGGCTTAGGAGCCCTCATACCCACTATAATGTGACTATTAATGGAAGATAGATCGGTAAAGTAGCCCGTGGGGATTCTATGTGATGTGTCATGTGGGCTGGTTCATCGTTCCTGTGGACTTTGTTATTCTAGACTGCCAAGTGGATTTTGAGGTTCCTATCATCCTTGGGACACCATTTTTGGCTACTGGCAGGGCATTGGTAGACGTATAGCGAGGAGAGAAAATATTCAGACTTAACACTAAAGAGGTGAAGTTCAGTATGTGTGCTACAATGAAGAGACCTAAAGAGGTGGCGGTGATGTCGATCCTAGATGTTAAAGATGATTACCTTTCTAAGATCCTACTAGAATAAACAATGAGTATGGACATGCTACCAGCGATCTTAATGAACTTCCCCGATGATTGTATTAGTAGGAATGCAGCCACCATGAATGCATTGCAAGGTAGGGGAACCAAGCCATTTGTCCCCAAAAAGTTAGACTTAGATCTGCAGAATAAGTCTCCAACTGTGGAGCTCAAAGAGCTATCCCAACACCTCAGGTATGTATTTTTGGGCACTGACAACGCTCTTCCTGTTATTGTAGCTACAAATCTTCATGAAAACCAGGTGGAGGCATTATCAAGGGTCCTCCAAAAGTTCAAGCGAGCTATTGGTTGGACCATTGCAGATATCATAGAGATTCCTCTAGGGATATGCACTCTCAAGATAAAATTAGAGGATAATTGTGTACCAAATATTGAGCATCAGCATAGGCTAAACCAACCTATGCAAGAGGTGGTAAAAAAGGAGATCATCAAGTGGCTGGATATTAGGGTGATATACCCTATTTCTGACAGCAAGTAGGTCAGTCCAATGCAGTATGTCTTGAAGAAAAGGGGCATGATAGTGATAGCCAACGACAAAAATGAGTTGGTACCTTTGAGACCGGTGACTGGATGGAGAGTGTACATGGACTACCAAAAGTTGAACAAGTGGACCCTGAAGTACCATTTCCCCATGCCCGTTATGGACCAGATGTTAGATAGGTTGGTAGGTAAAGGGTGGTACTGCTTCTTGGACGGGTACTCGATCTACAATCAGATATCCATAGCCCTAGAGGATTAGGAGAAGACTATTGTCACATGCTTGTATGGGAATTTTGCTTTCAGAAGGATGCCCTTTGGGCTATGCAATGCCCCAGCCACCTTCCAGCGCTGTATGGTGTCGATCTTCTCTAACATGGTTGAAAAGACCCTTAATATATTTATAGATGCCTCCTCTGTAGTGGGTGGCTCCTTCGATACTGTCTATTGAATCTTAGCAGGGCACTACAATGTTGTGAGGAGGCTAACTTGGTGCTAAATTGGGAAGATCGAGGTGATTGAGAAACTACTGCCTCCTATATCTGTGAAGGGGGTCCAGCGTTTCCTTAGGCATGCGTTTTCTATCGCCGCATTATCAAAGACTTCTCTAAGATTGCATATCCTTTGTGCAAGCTATTATAGAAGGATGCAAAGTTTTATTTTGATGATAGCTGCAGACAAGCCTCTGAGACCCTGAAGCAAATATTGATTTATGCCCCTATAGTGGTTGCACCTGACTGGACTGCCCTATTTGAGGTGATATATGATGCAAGCAGAAATATTGTGGGTTTTGTGCTTGGACAGAAGCATAACAAGATTTTCCACCCCATCTACTATTGTGTTATTTATCCATTCCTACTTTTTTATGCCAATATAGATGACTGGAGATAACTTTCTTCAATTATTCCTGGGATGGGAGAGAGTAGGTCTTGCTTCATATTTGTTAATTCATTTTTGGTTTACACGACTTCAGGCAGATAAAGCAGCTATAAAAGCTATGCTTGTCAATCGAGTAGGTGATTTTGGATTAGCTCCTGGGATTTTGGGTTGTTTTACTCTATTTCAAACAGTAGACTTTTCAACCATTTTTGCTCGTGCTAGTGCCCCCAGATATTCTTGGATTTCTTTTAATATGAGATTGAATGCCATAACTCTTATTTGTATTTTACTTTTTATTGGTGCTGTTGGGAAATCTGCACAGATATGATCTCATACTTGGTCACATGACGCTATGGAGGGTTCCACTCTGAATGATGCTCAAAAGAATTATACAGTGACTGAGCAGGAATTGCTGGCCATGGTATATGCGTTTGACAAGTTCCAAGCATACTTATTAGGCACCAAATCGATAGTGCATACCGACCATCCAGGACTGAGTAGGAATTGCTGGCCGTGGTATATGTGTTTGGCAAGTTCCAAGCATACTTATTGTGCACCAAATCGATAGTGCATACTGACCATGCAACCTTGAGGTATCTTATGGCAAAGAAAGATGTTAAGCCAAGGTTGATCAGATGGGTTCTCCTGCTATAAGAGTTTGACTTTGAGGTCTTAGACAGAAAATAATTTGAGAACTAAATAGTAAACTACTTGTCCAGATTGGAGGATGAGTCATGATTGATGGATTGGTTGAAGATCGATGATTTATTTCTCGTTGAGTAGGTATTGGAAGCTTCTGTTGACCTCATCCCTTGGTTTGCTGATTTTCCTAATTTTTTGGTGAACGATATTATGCCAGAGGACATAATGTTCACCAGAGAAAAAAGCTTCTTTTGACATATGTTGGTACTTTTGGGATGATCCATACTTGTTTAGAACATACGTTGATCAGGTTATCAGGCGGTGCATTCCAGAAGCAGAGATGTTAAGTATCATGGAGGCCTGTCACTCATCCATTTTGGGGGGTCATCATGGTGGGGCCAAAACGGTGAAGAAGATTCTCTAATGTGGGTACTACTGGCCCTCCATCTATAAAGATGCCCATGACTTAGTGCTTCGGTGTGACCAGTGCCAGCGATAAGGCAATATCTTGAAGTACCAAGAGCTGTCCATGACCCCGATTCTTGAGGTAGAGATTTTTACGTCTGGGGCATCGACTTCATGGGCCTATTTGTGAGTTTGTACGGAATGAAGTATATCCTGGTGGTAGTGGACTATGTCTCCAAATAGGTGGAGGCAGTTGTATTGCCAAACAATGAGAGCAAGATTATTGTGTAATTTCTAAGGCGAAATATCTTTTCCAGATTTGGGACACCCAGAACTATCATTAGTGACGGGGGTTCTCACTTTTGTAATAAGGTCTTCCGTGCGGTGCTAGGAAAATATAGAGTATGACAGCACAAGGTTTCCACACTTTATCACTTGCAGACTAGTGGATAGGTGGAAGTATCGAATAGAGAGATCAAGAAAATCTGGACCAAGTCTGTGAATGCTAACTGAACGGATTGGGCGAGGAAGCTAGATGATGTGCTTTGGGCTTACATAACAGCTTACAAGACACCCATTAGTATGTCCCCATATCAGTTGATGTTTGGTAATGCTTGCCATCTGCCCGTGGAATAGGAACATAAGTCACTTTGGGCTCTGAAGAAGCTCAACATTAATTAGGAAGAGGCTTCTGACTTAAGACTTGACTAGCTCAATGTGTTGGATGAGTTTTGCCCCTATACGTTTAAGAGTGCAGCACTGTAAAAACAGAAGATAAAGGTCCAACATGACAAACATATTGCCCAATGGAGCTTTGGTGTTGGCGACAAGGTCTTACTGTACAACTCCAGGTTGAGACTCTTCCTAGCTAAGCTCAAGTCAAGGTGGTCAGGCCGCACATGGTTAGCAAAGTGTTTCCCTATGGTGCAATTATGTTAGAAGCAGAAAATAGGGATCAGTTCAGGGTAAATAGGTAGAGAGTTAAGAAATATATGGGTGCAGTAGAAGAAGCCTCAGTGATTGAGGTTTTGTTCCTTGACAAAGTCTGAGTAGTCAAGACAATGCGTTATGCCGCGATGTTAAATCAAGTGCTCCATGGGAGGTAACTCATGCATTGTAACAAAATAAAAAAATATTAATTTATTTGCCATAAATTTTTTTATTTTTGATTTATTCTTCCAGGTGAGTACAGGTGCTATTTTGGAGTTCATGAGTGCACACATGGTGGAAAACATGTCTTGAGACCGAAAGGTGAAAGTATTCTGGGATTAAAAACAAGTGTTAGTACATATACGTTCTGAGATCGAAAGGTGATGGATAATATGCATCTAAGAAGGATCGAGAGGTGAATTAGATGTTACATAACTTGTTAGATCTTATATATGTAATTATGAATGAGTTTACCACGAGATTCAGCTATCGCATTAGATATCATGGGGAACACAACCCTAGCTTCGCATAAATTTTTTGAAATCTAGTCATTCTTGCACTCATTTATTACTTAAATTTAGTAAATTAGTTTGAAACACCAACCCCCCATTTACTTTATACACTTTAGTTTCGGGAATAGATATTACATCTAAAAATGGTGCTAATATATATTCTCATGCATTCCCTGTGGCATGAGTTCTATATTTTATCAACGACCACTTTACTATTCCTTTTGGAGTGTAAATTTGGACGTATCAAATTTTGCCAAAGTGTTGATACATGACCCACTTACACGGGTCGTGCCATTCCTAACGACTCGTCAGAGCCACCATCTAAAAGCCGTGTGGAGCGTGTAATGTGCAAACGCACCAAAAAATTCCAAGTGTCACCTCACGGATTAGTTATACGGCCCATCAAATATCAAATGGTCTATTTAGGGCACCTACGCTACACGCGTGAGGTTTGATGGCCAAGGGGAGCGACAAGCAGTCCACACAGACCATGCAATGTGGTACAGCTCATGTGATGAGCCGTCTAGGTGGAACAAAGCATGGAAGGCTAGGTAAGTTTTTATTTTGTTAAGTTCGGTCACACAGATGACTCTCATGGACCGTGAGATGGTCAATGTCTCGTATGGGAAGCCTTGAAGCATACGCATGTCATATAGGTGCCAGGTTAGTGAATTTTCGTACCAAGTAGTGGGGGATGGATGGTCCAAATGGACCATGACATGTGCCACGGGCGGTGAGGCCGTCCCGTATAGCGCAGGTTGACTGGTCAAATGGTTGACCAAGGGTTTTAAATACCCCTACTTTTCCCCAACTACTCACTTTTCACTTACCATTCTCTCTCTAACAACACGACTCCCTCTCTTTTTCACACTATTTCTCCTTCAAAATTCCCAACAAGTTCTATATTCTATGTGACAATTCATGAATTAATCACATGGTTTGTAGCTTAATCTAAGTGTGGGTCTCAAGTTATTCAACCAAGTCATCTTCCCCATTGTTGCTCTTTAAACTAATAACTTAATTTCTCTATTTTCTAGTGTTACTTTTGGTACTTGCATGTGTAGATCTTGATTCTAAATCATTTCTTTCTTCCTTTAATGTGTCATCATGCATGTTAATATGTGGGGTCCGCATGAGGTGGTGAAAACCACCATTGTTGAGTTCTTAAGGTCTTAAGTTTGAAAGTGATGAGTTTGGGTGAGATTTTGCATGATTTTTGGGGAAATTAACTTATACAAGCTATTGTGTTGATTAAATCATGATTTAGTAAGGTGAAATTGCATTAGCTTGTGTGTATGAGCTTGATACACCAAAAATTGGGCAAAGGATAGCCAGACAGCTATTTACACTACCCATGTCACGTTTAATGGACCATGTAATGGCCCGTTATGTAAAGTCTATCTTACCTTACGACCAAGTCCCCTCTGACGGGTTCTTTCACAGATTGTGTCTCATTACACATGCCATGTGGGTTCCCATTGATCCTGTTCCACCTGCATTATTATGCATAGGTTGCCTTGAATGATTGTGCACTGGCACTATGATAGATCGGGTGACGCTATTCTTAAAGGTTATTGTCATTTTTATGGCTCAGGAGAAGTCTGAGTACCCGATAGTGCATAAACCTGCGTGTGCAATAGTTTCTAATAACGTGTATTCCTTTGTGGCACTTGCAGGTACTATTGATCCATGATGCAGCTTAGTCAGACGCAGTGATAGGGACAAGCCTGTGTCATGCCTCTATGACTCCCAAACCATATCATCTAGCAATCAGGCTTGGAGTGACTTGGGTGATGACTCCTCCAGTGGGTTTGATGTTCGCTATATAAGAAATTTCTCCCCCCACTCTCCTCGTACTATGCAGGAAAATGCATCAGGCTATCCCAGAGCTCCCTAGTTTGAAGAGGGGTTCCTCCCACGGGCGTTGAGGAGGAGACAACTGCCCCAGAATAGGTGAACACTTCAGATTAGGACGAGCAGGGGCAAATTCCAGAGGCTGAGGGTCAACATAATGAAGAGCAGGCGAATGAGGTCGAACTCCAGATAGTGATGATGAGGCCATTTATTTTGCAGTCTCCCAAACGATAGATGCTAAAACTGCTAGGGCATTTATCGTCTTTCTAAGGGGTCGGTGGATAGTCCCAGTCACTAAGGATATCTACACTAATAGACTTACAAAAGGTTCTGGGGGGTTAGTGGCCAGTCATTCCAGAGGTTCGGGTAATCACTGACCAACTTGACAGATTCTCAAAATCAGAGATACTTTTAACTCATATAAGTTCAGTTGGATGGCGCAACCACCTGGGTACTATGGGCCCACCATTGTTGAAGAGTTCTATTCTAACTATATCGCTAGTCTACTGAACTCGGTGGAGGGTACCCAATTAAGAAAGGTGAAGAGATAGGTCACCCTTACTAGGTCCCCGCAATCACATGTAATGGTGCATGGTACACGAGTGAATATATCAGAAACCACTATCAACCGATTCCTATTTGAGCTAGATTACTAAGCTCTTCCAGATGCCCAGTTCATGGATAGACACATGTAGATTATGGACGCAGTTCAGATGTTTAATTTGTCATCTAGGGTTGCACTGTTGGGATAGATTGCAGAACGAATAGCCATTCAGGGGGAGGAGACGCCTTAGGTTATAGAGCCCAAGTATCTTATCACCAAAGCATCATTGGCATTTGCTGAAAAAATTTTGTGGTCAGTGGTGAGGCCTAGGTTGAGGCCTATAGGAAAAGATAACCTACTCCAGCCTTCGTATGCTTCTCTTATATCATGCCTGATGTCCAGATACGGAGTAAATGTGGGTTGAATTATTGCTTTTGAGATGCGAGATCGAGCTTTATCTAAGAGAGTTGGCATGCCTTTCCCATGCCTGGTTCGTGCCTTTTGCAAATAGGTTGGTGTTCCTACTACTCATTTTTTGGACAAAAAGATAGCTCCCAAGGGCATAGCCAATATTGCCCTGATTAAGGATGTCCAAAACCCTCTCATGAGGAGCAGAACACATTCTGAGGGGGGGGGAGGACAACAAACTTCCCATCTAGATTTCCACAGCAACCCTTGCCACTTGAGGACTAGACCACCGCCCCACCATCAAGCGAGGCTTATAAGTGGCCCGAGTATAGTGGTGCAGCTCCTCTAGTTCAACAAGGATAAGCATATGTGCCCTACGAGTTTTTGGCTAGATTGGTGGAGGACCAACGACAGACACGCACTATTATTGACCAAATTGTAGAGAGGAATCCGCAAGTGGTCCAGTCTAATTCATAGTGGATGGTAGACTAACGTAATTATGCCCTTTTGAGTGGAATCACCACTTTGCAGAGCCAAGTCAGCATGTCGAAGGGATACTTCCATAGCATGTTCAAGAGTATGACTGGGGATGAAATAAAGGATATGGTACAGACAGTGAATGGTATGAAGACTCAAATTACTAAGCTGACTGCACACTACTAGGCCCTGCACCAGCCCTGCTTTCGGAGTCGTGGATGAACCTATTCAATGTCCCCATGGGGCTAGTTTTGGATGAGATATGGGGTTCTCCACCAGCCCCATCTGAGGCACCCGCGCCACCAACTGAGCAACTCAGGAGAATTGACAAGGGTAAGCAATGCAGCCACCAAAAGAGTCCTCCTCGTGACCTACAGAAGGAAGATGACCGGTAGATGTACAAGAATGCCAGGGCCTAATGCTAAGCAGGAACTGAACGGGCTGAACGAGAGCGGCTGGCGGTAAAGGCGGCACAGATAGGAGCCTCCAATAAAACCTTTGAATCGAGTGCAACATATGCTGATGAAGATATCCTAGGAAGGTTTGGTCCAACTGACACTGCTGACGCATAGGGCATCCCAGGTATGTTCTATCCCCTATCTATTCATTAACTTATATTATAGCATAGTGGGGGCACTACACTGTCTTTTTGGAGGGGGTGGGGTATCCTGCCACTTGAGAGTTTTTCTTGCCATGTTTCTTTTTTCTCAAGTGTATTACATAGTAGAACTGGCATGTTTAGGTTGTCATGTTTGCGTAAATATAAATGTTCAAAGAAGTCTGGGGTATCCCTTGTGTTGATCTTTGTGATGCTCCAGGTTGATAGTGCTAAGTATATATATGTTTGCATCTCATCCTGACTAAGTTGCACGATTGCTGGTAAGTATTATGTGTGTATAGTTGGTATTTTGATGAATAAAGTAGACCTATGTGATTTAGTACCAATTATTATAGAAGATGTGCCATGTGTGTGTAAGCTAATTACATAATTCAGTCGATACACTTGTGAGATAAAACTTGCCTAGTTAGTCACACTGAAATAATTGAATGACTTAATTAGGATGGGATCTTTGGCCATTGTTATTGAATAGTTACTTAGCCAAAAATAAAATTGACCAACCAAATGAAATTGTCCCTTTGAACCAAAAGTTGAGCCTAAATGGACATTTTCTTTGCAATCACCCAAATTCACCTCCGGAATCTATCTGTTGATCTCTGTTTTGGCCCTGGTCTCTCCAAATACATTGTGAACCTCCGCCTAGGGCAAAAGCCTAAGTTAAGGGTGGCTTATGTTAGCCCTGGTACTTTAGAAAGATATTGTGAACCTTGACCCAAAGACAAAGGGTTAAGTTGAGGGTGGCTAGTGCAGGGAGAACAGAAAAATGAGTGTGGAAAAGAATAAAGTGATAAAAGGAGAAAAACAAATGGGTTCTGACAATGAGAAAATCAATGAATGAAAAAGAAAAAGAATAAAAATGAGTGAATAAGCATGGAAATCACTTCCTGTACTATAGAAAGTGGGGAAAATGGGGGCAAGAATAGTTGGTGATCAAAAAGCAAATGGCTAAGCCAAAGTAAGTGTTTGGGAGAGGCCATTTAGTCACTTTAATCCTAAACATACCGAGCCCAAACTCAAGCCTACGTTACAAGCCAAAAAAGTCCTAATGTGATCCTAAAAAGGAAATTCAAGTGTTAAGGTGGTGAAAATAAGGGCAAGTTCATGATCAATACATGTGTGTCCACTAAAAGTCATTTCTGAGAGTGAGTGACTACATTTCAATCTCTGTTTTACATGCTTACGTTGAGTGTGAGACTTTTTTGTCATGATGGCACTAACTCTTGTATTAATGGAGTGCTAACTTAACTAGGATCTCTTTATTCTTGAACATATGTAGACCGACCATGCATGCATGATGTTTGCCTTAATCTCTATGGGTCCATTTAGGGTGTGAGCGCATTATTAAACTTGTTAGCGGGACATATACATTGAAAATTGTGGGGCAATCTATATTCTAAGTGAGTACTTGTGTTTATGCATTATTTGGTTGACTTGTTATTGCTTGAGGACAAGCAATCATTCTAAGTTGAGGGTGTTGATGAGTTGTAGAAAGACGATTCTTTTAACACTTTAACAAAGGATTTTTGCGTGTTCTCAAGAAAAGTTGTTATGTTGATTTTTGCTTTTTGATTGTTTTTCAAGAAAAAGGACTAAGGCATAGAGAAATGAGAGTACGATAGAAAAAGGATGAAAAAATGCAAAGAGGAGCAAAAATAGAACCAAGTGTGGGCACACGGGGGCTTACACGGCTCGTGTACTTCCACACAGACCGTGAGGCCCATCATGGCCTCACACTTGGTGGTTAATGGTAGTTATGAGGAGAAAAAGAAGCACAAGCGATGAAGGTAGACCCTACGGCACGTGTCATAGATCATGGGGAGTGTGACTAGCCATTCCAATTATCATCAAAGTGACGTGAAGGTAGTACCATCGAAAAGCAAGCGAAATGGACTAAGTGGAGCCGGACGAAGCTAGTCCCGGGCCATGTGACCAACCACAATCTATGACAAGAGGGCGTGAAGACTAAATGGAGTGAAAAAGCTGAAGGCAAGTTAGACGGCCCGTTAGATGGATCGTCAATTGCCACATGGGCCGTCTGATGCAGCATAAAGAGGCAGATGGGGTTGAAGCCAAGGGCAGCCACATAGACCGTTTGACAGTCCGTCTACCGTAACACGGGTCTTGTGGTGGCCCGTGTCTAGGCCGATGGATTTTTCCTCTTTTAATTTGGATTAAGTTTTCTTTGTATATAAATAGTTATTTTATTTCATTTTTGGGGAGTCTTGGACGGCAAGAGCTAAGAAACACTGAAAAATATTATTTTCTTGAGAATTTCACAAGATTTTGGGATTTTGCTATCCAATTCAAGATTGTAACTCGTGGATCCATTGTTCTTTCAATAGTAAGTCATTTATTATGAATTCCTTGTATCATTGTGAATTTGTTTCCTTGAATATGCTAGGCTAAACCCACAACTAGGGTTGTGGGAGCCATGACAAATCAATAAGATAGGAGAATATGGGGGTAAACCTCGGGATTGATTAGCGTATATATCGTAGTAATCTTCATTATAATTTTTTCCTTGATGAGTCGACGCATTAGTGTAAGCCTTTAATGCCCGAAAGGGATATTTTGATTGGGAAAAGAGTTCTACGAAGGAAATTTGGGGTTTTTAATCTAGTCTAAGTACTTAAGACCGAAAGGTGAGAGTATTTCAGGATTAACCACAAGGGTTAGTACGTATATGTTCAGAGACTTAAAGGTGATGGATGATATGCATCTATGAAGGACCGAGAGGTGAATTAGATGTTACATAATGTGTTAGATTTTATATACATAATCATGAACGAGTTTACCATGAGATTCGGCTATCGCATTAGATGTCATGGGGAACACAACCCTAGTTTCCCATAAATTGTTTGAAATCCAGTCATTCTAGCACTCATTTATTACTTCATTGTAGTAAATTTGTTTGAAACACCAAACCCCCACCCCCTATTTACTTTATACACTTTTGTTTTGGGAATAGATATTACATCTGAAAATGGTGTTAATAGATATATTCTCACGTATTCCCTGAGGGATCGACCTCACCTCTGCTTGAGTACGATATTTGATCAATGACCGCTTTACTGTAACACCCCATACTTTATATTTATGAGTACTATGTACACCAAACATAATATGGAATTTCAAATTAATGCCAATTTTTAAAAGTGTTTGAATCTAGCATTAAAGGGCGATATGTGTATCTAATACTGGAAAGGGTCGAGCGTACACATGTTTTGTGTCAAATTGAGGAGATTACAACCTTAAATAAAGTGAGAGAATTGAGGTGCTTGTAGGACTTAGGAAGCTAGCAGGTGAGTCAACTACTTGCTTAGCTTAAGCTTGCTAGTTAAACGGAGACAAGGCCCGATGTCAAATTTCTCCAAATCTGATTATAAATGAAGTTCAAGTTAAGGATGTATCTTTGGCCCATGTTTTAGTACTATAAGTAGGAAGTACTTAAAACCCAACAAGAAGAATTAAAGAGGCCCAATTACATTCTAATTCACTTAACTAATTGGGCCAAACCTTAAGTGTAAAGTAATTTGCAAATGGGCAGCCAAGGCCCATCTGTTTGGAGCCCAATAAGGCCAAAGTGAAATGGGTTAAGCAGCTGCATCACCAGCTTGATATGTAAGGCTAAGAATTCCTTAGTAACATGGCCAAAGCTCACTTTAAAAAGGGACTAAAGCAGCTCCCACAAGTCATTCTAATTTGGACACAAGAAAACTCAGATTGCTCTTTACATTTCCTCTCAACATTTTCTTGGTTTTCCAAGCAGCTTCAAGAGACCTTAAGGCTTTTTTGACAAGAGATACATGTGGGGGTAAAGGTAAGTAGGTGTACTTATGTGTTTAGCAAAGTTTTCTCATGACAAACAAGAGGTTATGTTAGTTATGTTGATGCTGAAATTGTTGGATAGCATATGTTGGGAAGGTTGTTGTGTATTTTCTTGTTAATTAAAAGGATTTTTCTCTTCTTGGTTTGATGTGTTATGAAGTAATACTTACTTACTTAATAAAATTTGGTTTGGTAGTTGTGTAACAAGGCTGATTCACTGCCTGTCCAGTCCGCAAAGGTGAGTTCTTATGTGATATCGCAATTGTGTTCTTGATTGGAACTTGTGGGCTGATGTATATAAGGCTATTGCTTCACGTATTTCATGAATAATTTGGTACTATTATGATACTTTTTTAAGGCTGTTATTATGTATAAATGTGTTGAGGACAGTCTGGTTAAAGTTGGGATAAGTTTGGGATTGTCGATGTCGAAAGGTAACAAAAGAATGTGACGTTATGTTGTCCGTTTGTATATTGCGTAAAACTATTATGTGTTCTATTTTGGGGGCTGTTATGAGGCTGTTATGGTACTACAATAGGCTGTACATGATGTGTATATGAGAATGTGCATTGGAAAATACAATTAGAGGCGAAAACTTTGGAAGAATATGCTCGAGTTCTAACTACACGCTTGCTGCCCGTGTGTTGTTTTTTGTGTGAAATTGTATTGCCAAGGTGTGTTTATTGGCTGCTAATGCTAGCTTTATTACTTACTATGTTGTAGATAAATATTTGAAGGAAGGGAAGGTTATCCCGAGGTAATATCGAGGTCGTACAACGAGGTATCTAAGGCTATTTACTTTCATTTTACTTGGCATGAAATCTAGAGTTTTCCTTGGCACATAAAGGCACTTACTAACTCCGACATGACTATTAACTGTGTCTTCATTCTTTCACATGTTCATATGCTTCCATACATAGTCACCTTCATAGCTATATACATATGTGGATACCAACTTACATGGGTTCTTGTTGCCAAATAAAGTCCATAAGTTGTTTCATCTCATACGCATTTCATTGTTATGTAAAGTACTCTTTTCATTTTCATATTGTCTTGTTTGGTTATCTATATGTCATATGCTGCCTATACAGTTCTACAGATCTAATATTATGACCACCATAAGAACCATCCCAAAGGTAATTAAAAGGTAAAGTATATTGCTTATAGATAGGGGGGAGCCCGACGGGTGGAAGAATCACCTAGCCAGGGTCGATCCTATCACGGGGGATAGCCCGATGGGCTAAGAAAGAGCCTATCTAGGGTCGATCCCGATACAATTTACCCCTGATCAGTTGGGCATTTATAGTACATGTTGTGCACAGATTTTACAGTAAAGGTAAAGTGATATAAAGAATATAAAGTATATGATCCCACAATATAACTATAGGTGGTCTCTTATCATACATCAGTTCATAGTTTTATTTGAGTTCTTATTTCATATATAGTGTTTCCTGCCTTATATATTCAGTATATTATCTTATACTAACGTCCCTTATGGGGGACTTGCATTTCATACTGCAGGTACAGGTGCCTTGCTAGTTAAACGGAGACAAGGC